>SKCR01017620.1:0-63870 GCA_019454045.1 Zanthoxylum bungeanum
TAAACTATGTTATTTTGTGTATTAGATGCATGAACACATAGCTTAATGTTGAAATAAGGTTAATCAATTGTGTTAGGATACTTTAGAAGTATAAACACAATATATTTGTTATTAGGTCAAAATATTTATGTTAGACATAAACATAGAATTAGAGTTTGGAACTCTAAATTAAAGCTTAGAGCTATGGTTACCATTTTAGAATCACTTGACCACCTTTGGGTGAACTAGAATTGTTCACGAGACATTTCTTATTGGGATTCTAATTTGGTTTGTGCTTTGGATTCAAAATTTACGCAAGTGCGTATTTAGAATAAATTTATGTTTTTGTAAAAATATTTTATATTTTGAAAAACTTGATTTTTATTCTATAACATGTGTTGATGTTGGTTTTGATGTTAAAAATTAATTTTGAGTGTTTTTGAAGTGACTGAAGGAAAATAATTTGCAATTAAAAACAAAAAATATAAAATAAAAATTGATCACCGCACGGTACGCGCTACTCGCGTTGATTTTGTTTTGCTTCGTTTTGGAGTTTCCGGACTCCGATTCAGCCCCAGTTTTTTCCTACAAACTCGTAATGAAATATAGTATTTTATTAAATTATTTAAAACTACACCCATACTTGATATACATGGGTTAGACCTATTTCCGCTGCGTGGGGCACACTAATTAACTCTACATCTTCACTAACATATGTGCATAATATTAATTCAAATAGAATCAAAAGGAAAAGTATTAGAGAAAAATTCTCTTACCTTAAAGCAACTTATTTCCTTCTTCAATTTGCTTCCTAGAGCTCGTATTCTTGTTCTTGGGCTTGCTTCATATTTGATTCCTTTCATTTCCTTCAAGAATTCATCTCAAACTTGCAAAATATTTCTCTCTCCCTCATCTTGTATCTCTCAGCGACACTAGACTTGGGGGGAGAGTGTTTGGCTTTTATTTATTTCTTGGCTTGTTAAGTCTTTTCTAGAAAAATCTAGGTACCTCTACGCAATGTTGAAGCGGGCCGAAAATTATGAAACAAAATGGGCTTGTTTTAGCTAAATGTGGGCATGGTATAATTAGTAAATTAGTATGGTGTGCTTAGAAGACCCATTTATTAAATGTACCCAAATTATTTACTTTATGCATCCCATACTTTTATTAATTTTATACGAAGTCTTAAAGCCCACGAAAGTCCTAGCAATCCTTTAATCTGCCTTTATCACCATTATGCTTCAAAAAGAAAAACATTCATGCCAGATTTGTCGTTATTCCCGTTGAGTCATTTGTAAACTTTCGCTAGTGCACCGTCAACAATAGTTGTTGACAATAACGTAGCATCTTTGATATCCGAGTGTCATATATAGAAGGGTTGCACAACAACCTGATCGCTATCTAGGGATTGGAGAGGCATAATCTATCGCCTCCGGTGATGGGGAAGATGATCCATTGACATATCGTAGTCAATGAATAATCCTGATAAAGAGGATTGGCTCAAAGCCATAAATCTCAAGATGAAGTCAATGTACTTCAAACCAGTTTGGGAGTTTGTAGACCAATCTGATAGGGTAAAACCTATAGGTTGTAAGTAGATCTACAAGAAGGAGAGAGAAATAGATGGGAAGGTTCGAAACCTATAAAGTGAGGCTAGTAGACAACATTAATTAAGACACTCATAAAGTAGTTCTTTACTCCCAAGTATAAAAGTGTTGAAATAATAAAATAACCTGGTAAGTTCAAGGTTGATCCACATGGAATAGATTTAATAAAATAAAATAACAATTCGAGTAACAAAATAAAAAGACTGAATTGTTTGAAGTGATGGATAATTTTAAATTGGGCTGTAATAATAAAATAAAATGTTGAGGCTAAGGGATCCACTCTTGATATTTCAAATATAATGAAATCTTACTTTTTATAATATATAAATTATCATTATTACCCTGTTAATTTACTCCATGAATTAATTATGCCAAAACATATAAAACCAATCATATAGGTGGTGACAATATTTGTCTATAACAAATCTAAATAGGTACTCAATTATGCCAAATTATATAAAACCATCCATAAAGACGATAACAAAGTTTGTCAATAATTAGTTCGTCAATAATTATTTCAGATTTAAATTATTCTCTCATATAAAATGGAGTAAAGTATTAGTGAATCAAGACACCCACAAATATAAAAGAGATGCAAATATTATAAGAACGTAATTTATATTTATAACATAAGTAAAATAAATCTATATTCTCATATTAAGAGTTTTAACCTTTACCCCACCGAAATGAAATTAGCTACTCATGCTTTAAATAAAAAACACTCATAATTTTATTTATGAATTAAAATAAAAAAGAGATTACAAGAAAAATAAAAAACACAAGATACTTCTTTCAAATTCTTCAAGAGAGAAAATGAAAGAATCATGAAGAGAATGACAGGTGAGCACCATTATTTATAGTAGAGGTGCTCATCCCTCAATTATGATTTACAACTTTACAAATCAAATACAAATAAGAACTTTTACGAATTAATTATTTTTATTTTTCCTTTTTTGACTTTTTTTATTTTCTGTTGATTATTTTACAAACATTTGTCACAATTCATATTTCAACGTTTATTTATTTTTATTTTTTTTTTTCAATACTTAAAATTACATACCATTGATCATAAGAAGCCTCATTATTTCGATATGTGCTTTGTAAATTTTCATCAGAGCATTTTGGCGGAGAGAAGGAAAATGATTATGGAGTTTTGGAAGAGTTTCTTCTATGCCTTGATTGTAGGGTATCATTAATTTTAGGAAACTAGAAGAAATGACTTAGAGTCATTGAGTATCGTTCTCCGCTATTTAACTAGGGTGCAATACTTTGACAAAAGAGAAATACTGCGAAACACAATAAAAAATGGAAATTAGATAAAAAAAAAAAAAGAAAAAAAAAATAATTATAATATATCAATCACAGTACACTGGGTTTGAAAGGAAAATAGATTCTTGAAGATTTGAACACTCCGAAAATGATTTCAGACGTTGTCCATTTACTTTGAATACATCACCATCTATCGGATTCTCAATATCATAGCTTCATATGGGTAAACGTGTTTCACAATAAATGGGCCATTCCATTTGGATCTCAATTTTCCAGAAATTAAATGAAAACAATAATTATAAAGAACACTTTTGGACCAAATTCAAATATTTGTCTTAAAATTCGACTATAATGAAAGGCTTTAGTTTTAGCTTTAAGTATTTTCACATTTTCATATGAATCATTCATTAATTACAGTTTACGTTTATGATTGTCATTTTCAAGGTTTGAATTGAATGCTTTAATAGCCCATTATGCCTTATGCTCAAGTTCTACAGGCAGATGAGAAGGTTTTCCATAAACTAGATGATATGGAGACATTCCCAGAGACGTTTTAAAAGCTGTTCGGTATGGCTAAAGTGCATCAGTCAGTCGAAAAGATCAATCTTTGCGATTTGGGTTGACCGTTTTTTTAAACTTTGTTTGATTTCTCTATTTCCTAGATCAACTTGACTATTTTTTTGAGGGTGATACGAAGTAGAAACTTTATGCGTAATTCCATATCTTTTCATTAAAGACTAAAAAAGCTTATTACAAAAGTATTTACCTCCATCATTTATAATGGCCCGAGGGATTCCAAATCGACTTAAAATATTTTCTTTAAGAATTTAATCATAATTTTGTGATCATTATTTCGACAGGAATCACCTCAATCCATTTTTAGACGTAATCGACTACAACTAAAATATATAAAAATCCAAATGACGGTGGAAATGGAACCATGAAATATATTCACCAACAATCAAAGATTTCGATGTAAATGATGGGATTTAAAGACATCATGTTTCTTTTATATATGGATCCCAACTTTTGATAATTTTCACAAGTTTTGCAGAAAGCATGTGTATCTTTTAATAATATGAGCCATTAAAATCCACACTATAAGATTTTTACAGCTGTTTTTTAAGATAAGAAGTGACCTATGCATGATTTTGAATGACAAAACTAAATAACACTACTTATCTCATTGTCCGAAATGCATCATCGGAAAATCTGATCAGAGTAATACTTGAACAGATATGGATCGTGCAAGTAGAATCTTTTAACTTCAGTCAAAAATTTATTCTTGTCTTGATGGCTCAAGTCTAAAGGTATTTTTAATATTGCAAGAAAATCGATAATATTAGCATACCAAGGCATTGTATTTACATAAAATAAAAAATCATCAAGAGAAAAGTCATTGATGGGAGTTATGTCAATTGATGACTCATTTATGAGTCTCGATAAATGATATGCAACTACATTCTCTGCTCCTTTCTTATCCTTGATTGTGAGATTGAATTTTTGAAGCAACAAAATCCATCATAGTAATCTTGGCTTTGCATTTTGTTTAGACATCAAATATCTAACAATAGAATGATCTGAATAAACAACGGTTGATTAACCAATTAAATAGGATCCAAATTTATCCAATGTAAATATTACAGCAAGTGGTTCTTTTTCTGTGATAGTGTAACTCATTTGTGCACTCTTTAAAGTTATACTTCCTTTCTTTGTCCTAATATTGCTTCAACTGCTTAATCACTGGCATCACACACTAGCTCAAAAAGAAAAGACCAATTAGAGGATTGTATAATAAGAGTAGAAGTTAAAAGACTGAGAATCTTTTCAAACGATTTCTGACATTCTTCTATCCATTCAAATGTTGCATCTTTTAATAAGAGGTTATACAATGGTCTGGATATGGTACTAAATTTTTTAATAAACCTCCTATAAAATCATATATGTCCTAAGAATGAACGGATTTCCCTGACTTTTTTTTGTGGTGGCAATTTAGAGATCACCTTTATTTTTACCTTATCAACCTCAATACCTTTAGATGACACAAAATAATTCATGAATCAGTCATGAAATGATATTTTTCCAAGTTTAACAGAAGTCATTTTTCTTCACATTTTTTCAAAATATTTTCCAAATTATTTAAGTAATTATCAAATGAGTTCCCAAAAATAGTTATACCATTAATAAAGACCTCTAAACAATGTTCAACCATATCACTATGTTTGTAGTTATTATAGGATCCCTTTCTGGAGTGTCTAAATATATTGCAAATATTCCAAAGTAAAAGTTTTTTTTTTGGAACGCAAATGGCAATTACTACCATGGATTCTGCATAGTTCAAGTTCAGTTGACCGAACCTTAGAGTAGAATAAAATTTTTACATTTTGGTTAACTTGGGTTAATCAAACTTGTGAGTTCAGTCAGCCGAACTTCTGGAAAAAAAGAACATGCATTCTGGATGAACTTCGGTTCACTGAAATTCTGATTTTGGATGATTGAACTTCTAGAAAAAAAAATTAAAATTAGTTTTTCGAAATTTCTGCTTCCGCTGTGCACTCCAGCCCTGATATTTGATATCAGTTAATGGGTACGGACTTACAAAACATAAGTCGGTATTTGATATTGGTTCACAGGTCCAGGCCGAAAAATTAAAAAGGTCGATTTTGCCTTTACCATTTTCCTACCACTCTCCGACACATCTAATGAACACCTATATGTCGATACGAGTCTCATAATACTCACGGTTTATTGAGAAAAACCATTGGAATCCAATTCCAAATAAACTACATGTACTAGTTTCTCAGGTCTACTTATCAATTAGGTATGTAAACCTTGACCATGAGGAATTTAAAAATGAATTATGTTGTGATATTTCTCAATGTCAATTGTGGCGTCTTTTGCAACTATATCACAACTATATGATGATGATGATGATGATGATGATGATGATGATGATGGTAATAATAATAATAATGATAATGTAATGGAAAATATCATTGTCCATTTCTATAATATGTATTTTAGATATGATTTGCATTGGCACTTGAGCACTAACCCCAACATCTTCTACAATTGCTACTTTGTCATTTCCTCCATCACTTTCGTTTCTCTCCATACTCTCTTTTACATCCAACTAGGGGTGTTCGCGGTGCGGTTTGGGTCGGTTTTTTCGTTTTTCACTTTAAACCGCGCGGGTTGGCTGTTTGGAAAATTAGAAACCGAAACCGCAAATTTGATAAGGAAAATCACAACGATTCGGGTTGGCGGTTTAGCGGTTTGGGCGGTTTTGGTCGGCGGTTTGGATTATAAATTTTTTTTAAGGAAATTTTGTGTGTTTTCACATAATAATTGAAGAGAAAAAATACTTAATTTTCATTTATACATTGCATATTGTCATATGATCATTAAATATCTTAAATTTCATGGTTAAAAATGAAGAAAATATAAAATAATATCTAATTTGAACGTGGGTTTGTGGTTTAGGCGGTTCGGGTCGCGGTTTGAGTCAAAATTTAGGGTTTTAGGCTGTTCGGGTCGCGGTTGGGTCAAAATCGCACACCGATCCGAAATTTATGGTTCAGTTCCTATTGACCCGAAATTATTTTTAATTTTTTTTCAAACCGTGCGGTGCGGTTCAGGTTGGTGCGGTTCGGGTCGGGTTGCGGTTTGACCTGAAACTGTGATCACCCCTACATCCAACCCCTTATTTTCCAGGAGCTTTTCGCCCGGGAGAGTTCATCATGCTCATCTTCTTCAGGTTGGTTGATTTGTTGGACAACTTTTATTATTTAGATCTCCTGATATATAAATTCACTCATGTATAGTGGTAACACTCCAATCTTGCGTTGAGTGTTTTTTAGTTTTTTTTTTTTTGCAAGAATAATGATTCTTTTATTTAGCTTATATAATATATGTTCGGGTCGAATGGATAGTTTTGTAGCTTTATGGTTCTCTTAGGGGCGCTTGTAATGTCTATTAAATTTGTCAATTTTTCTTATAGTAAATTATATGTAGGTATGTCCCCAGAAAGGCGTGGCTTGGTGGTGTATGGCTCAGGGTCTCACCTTGAGGACATGAGTTCGAATTTAGGGTGTGTGTTTCTTGTAAGAGCTTGTGATAGCTCTGCTTAAACTCGTAAATGGTGGTTTGGCGGTGGGGTTTCCAACGATTTCAAAAAAAAATTATATGTAGGCAGATATAATTAAAAATATTTATGTTCAATTTATGTATGTTGTTTCGCTTCTATTTAAGAATCTATATTCATATCAACACTGCTTCGAGGTGGGAAGACCATGTTAGTCATTTAATTCCTCTAGCAACTAAGTAGTTTAGGTGTGAATCTTTTTTCTATTAGTTACGAGGAAAACACAGTTCATATATTATTTTATGTTGTTAAGTTTTGTCATAAATAGATTTGAGTCACATGTATTCCGAAGTAATTATTCGAGCTGAATTCTTGGCATTGTAATTACTTGACTTGCTATGATGTATGGTTAGGTCTTTCGACTCTTTTTATACAAATGCATCTTCAAAAGTATTAATTAATTATTATTTTTTAATTTATTAACTAATTATTAATGTATTAAATTACTAAAGTATTAATTTATTCATTTTTTAATGTATTATTTTAATAAAATATTAAATATTATTTTATTATTAATTATTGATTAATTTTATTTATCATTTATAAATTAAGTATTAATTAAGTATCTGTAGGAGCGAAGCGGGGTTTACCGCTATGCCTATGATGCTCGGCAACCACGACACTGTTGGGCTCGCAGCCCGTAGAGAGTACGGAGTAGCTCGCGGGGGACTAAATCGAAGAGTAAATGAGTCGCCACCCAGTGTGAACTGGGAAAAGATTTAAGGCCGCACTCGCCCCTCGCAAGGGAAGATCTCAAACCGTTGGGTTCAAAATGGTCCCTTACTTATGCCAGTATAATAGACGGGTTCACACAATGGTATAGCCAAGTCTTATGCAGTTCATGCAAGATAATTCAAATAAACACACAAATTTGCACACCATAAACATTAATATAAATAAAAGCAAATTAAATTAAGAAATACAAGGTATGATAACAAGAATCATAATAATCAAAAACAAATAAAGCGTCAATAAATAAATAGTAAACAAAAGTGGGGTTAATCACGCATATATGAATATTTCCCGAGTGGTACGTGGAGTTGTATCCCAAGTACAGACCGCACTGTCGTCCATTCAGATTAGACTACAGAATTTACGTCTGGGTTTCCATCCGATATACCGCAATGGATAATAACATGCATAATCATCAATACAATGTAAACGGACATAAAAAATATAACCATGCATATGCGGATAATCACCAACATGAATAAATAAAATAAAAGGGCAAAATAATGAACAACGATAAAAAGATAAATTTAGTTTTGGGGCTGCTATTTTGGTTGTTTTGGGACTGTTGTTTTGGTTGTTTTGGCTGCTGTTTTTTGGTGTTTTGGGCTGCTCTTTTTGGTTGTTTTGGTTCACTATTTTGGCTCACTATTTCGGGGATTTAGTTTGCTGTTTTTGGTTGTTTGGTTGGTTATTTTTGCTGGTTTGTTTTGCTATTTTTTTCGCTGGTGGACTGTTGGTTTGTTTCGATTTTTTGGCTATGTTTCACGGTGGTGGGTTACTGGTTTGTTTCGGTTTTGGTTGGTTGGTGTTTTCGGTTTTGGTTTGCTGTTTGTTTTTTGGTGTTTCAGGGTTGTGTTTCTCGGTATTTCAGGGTTGTGTTTTTTCGGTGTTTTAGGGTTGTATTTGTGTGTAGTTTTGGTGGTAAGAAGAAAAAGAAGGGAGCCGTCCAAGGTCTAGGGTTTTTCTTTGTAGTTCACACCCGAAGCCCCTCTTTGGGATGTTTTGGTGTCCCTTTTATAATGTTTTGAAAGGATCTCTAAATAAGGGAACAAATCATGTCTATTTTGGAAATTTATTTTGGGAAAGAATCTTGTAAATTTGGTGATGAGGTGATTTCAAAATCTCATTAAATCGGAAAGTGATTTGAGGGGATTTTAGCATGTGGAATGCATGGGATTTCATATCTTGTTAAATTGAAAGGTATTGATGAGAGAATTTGCACATGTGAATTGCATATGATTTTATATATTTGGGAAGATTTGGGCGTGTGCATGGGTTGGATTACATGGGCCTTGGGCGTGTGGATAGATTGCATGGGGTCTTGGGGAGAGGCTAAGGTTTGAAACAGAAAACTGACTGAGTGAATCTGAGGCTGGCTAGTGAGTCTGAATCCGATGAGGTGCTAATTTTGGAGGTTTTCCTTCCTTCTGGCAGTCATTTTTCACAACTTCTGTAACTTTTCAGGCAGTGCCTCCATACGAGGCTCATCATTGGGCTTATGCAAAAATTCAGTGTCTACAGTCGCCCCCACTTTGATTGGGCTTGTGCAGTGAGTGACAGTGACAACCCTATCAAAGTCATGCATGTACTTTTGCTTACCTGGTTCGTTGGCCATTGACGGCTTACCTGTTGTTTCGCTGCTGGTGTGAGATGTTTCGATCTTTGAGTTTAGTTGATGGCAAGGTGCTTCAACCCCTTGGATTTATTCCCCACCTATGCTGGGTGTGAGATACTTCGATCTCTGGGATTCATTCCTGAACTAAGTTGAGTTGATGGCGAGGTGCTTCGAACGATGGGCTTCATTCCCGAATCATCTTGGGTGTGAGATTTATCGATCTCTTGGCTTCATTCCTGAACTGAGTTGAGTTGATGGCGAGGTGCTTCGACCTCTGGGCTTCATTCCCGAACCATCCTGGGTGTGAGATGCTTCGATCTCTGGGCTTCATTCCCGAACTGTGTTGAGTTGATGGCGAGGTGCTTCGACCCCTGGGCTTCATTCCCGAACCATCCTGGGTGTGAGATGCTTCGATCTTTGGGCTTCATTCCTGAATTATGCTGAGTAGATGGCGAGGTGCTTCGACCCTTGGGCTTCATTCCCGAACCATCCTAGGTGTGAGATTCTTCGATCTTTGGGCTTCATTGCCGAATTGTGTTGATTTGATGGCGAGGTGCTTCGACCTCTGAGCTTCATTCCTGAACCATCCTAGGTGTGAGATGCATCGATCTCTGGGCTTCATTCCCAAACTGAGTTGAGTTGATGGCGAGGTGCTTCGACCCCTGGGCTTCATTCCCGAACCATCCTGGGTGTGAGATGCTTTGATCTCTGGGCTTCATTCCCGAACTGTGTTGAGTCCATGGCGAGGTGCTTCGACCCATATGCTTCATTCCCGAACTGAGTTGAGTTGATGGCGAGGTGTTTCGACCTATGAAACGCTTCGACCTCAGGGATTCATTCCCGAACTGAATAGGTGATGGCGTTTTGGACCATCTGCGTGACTCTTCGACCTTTGGGATTCATTCCTAAATTATTGATGATGTGGGCCTCGACCCTGGAAATCATTCCCAAAACTGTTGATAATATGGGCCTCGACCTTGGGATCCATTCCCAAAACTGTTGATAATGTAGGCCTCAACCCTTGGATTCATTCCCAAAACTGTGGATAATGTGGGCCTCGACCCTAGGAATCCTTCCTGAACTGTCGATAATGTGGGCCTCGACCCTGGGATTCATTCCCAAAACTGTTGATAATGTGGGCCTCGACCTTGGGATTCATTCCCAAAACTGTTGATAATGTGGGTGAAGAGGCATTTCTCCCCCTGATCTGTCCTCCTTCTCGAGGCTCTTTGCTCGTTCTCATTCCCGAGGCTGTTCTCCATTACCAGAGTGCCATTAACGGCTTGCTTGTCCTCATTCCCGAGGAGTTGCTCGTCCTCATTCCTGAGGTTGTTCTCAATTCCTGGAGTGTTATTCCCATCTTACTCATCCTCATTCCTGAGGAGTTGCTCGTCCTCATTCCCGAGGTTGTTCTCCATTCTCGGAGTGCCATTCCCGGCTTGCTCATCCTCATTCCCGAGGAGTTGTTCGTCTTCATTCCCAAGGTTGTTCTCTATTCTCGGAGTTGCTCGTCTTCGCCACTTTTTCTTTTTCTTCAAAGCCTGCGAACATAAAATAAAAATTGTGTGTATGTGACATGTATGCATGTATGCATGGATGCATTCCCTATTCCGAAGGGTTTTCTTTGTCCTATTGGCTTGATGTCATCCTTGGTTAGGCATTCCTTACGCTAGAGGGTTTTCCTTCACCACTTTAGGATCCTCTCGGCCTTTGGTGCCCTTTTACCTATGAAACATCTTTGGTCGCCCCCTTGGCCAGCTTACAGTTTACCTCTACCTATTCTCCTCTGGTGATTGCTCAATTCTCTTTGGTCTCATGGCTCAAGATCCCGTTGTGTCCCTTATTCGCGGGGTGGTAGACTGGTCACCCCAGACCTGGCTCAGATTTCTTCTCTTCGCTACCCGTACCAGGTCAAAGTAGATTACGCCTTTTTGAAAGCGACCTCATCCTTTTGAGATCATGTCTTCCGATTCTCAGGTTTCTAAATGTGCCATCTCTCTGAAATTGGACTATATTGTCCGTCACTATGTGATGTGACATTCCGTATTGACATACTATATTACGGGCTATGAAATAGTCCCAATAGTTACACATATTATTGTCCTCAAAGAATGCCCATTAATGAAACTAGAGAACCTTCAAAACACTCAATGCAACTCAAATCCGAGTCTTTGAATCAATCATCTAAGCCAGACTCACAGTGTGTGTGTGCAAAGGTTCATTTACAGCTTGGTTCCCAGGTAAGCCAACTCAATGATTTCATTTCAAAAACTGGGATCGATGGGTCAAACCAACCTAGATATCTCAATTATGCTATGCAATTGCTTTTTCTGTGCTCAATATGGTATGATTTTCTTTTTTGTTTTTCTTTTGGTGGTCCTAATACTCACACATGGGTAGCTTCACGCTTATCGGTTATAGTTGGTTTAATTTTTTTTTTCTTTAGAGACTTTTCTTTTATTTTCAACCATACCATATATCATAACACAAACAAATCAGGATAGACATCTAAGCAAATGATTATTCATCGACCTGCAATTTCTTCAACTAGTCACTTTTCCAACTACTCAGGTTTTCACTGCTAAAAACCTATAATTAAGTGCTTACGAGGCTAACATAGATCAACTACTCAAAGTATCAGAAAAAA
The DNA here is from genome assembly GCA_019454045.1 of Zanthoxylum bungeanum. Taxonomy (NCBI): domain Eukaryota; kingdom Viridiplantae; phylum Streptophyta; class Magnoliopsida; order Sapindales; family Rutaceae; genus Zanthoxylum; species Zanthoxylum bungeanum. The sequence goes on from SKCR01017620.1 coordinate 11,994, forward strand.
GTACATCAAGAACTTATCGTTTCTAAGATTTCACCATAAAGCAAAAAAATTTAATCATTGGACTTATGTTTAACTATTAAGGACTAAAAATAAACAATTTTTTTTATGGCTGAAGGCCCCCCAATGGTCTTTCTACTATGGCTGTAAAATTTTATGTTCTCACCGTGCGAGGTACTGTCAAATTGGCCCCAGCATTGGTCAAAGCTTGTAGTTGCTCGATAATTTTGGTGATGTTGGACACCTTCACTACCTGACGTATCCATGCTTGCTAACCTCTTCATGACAAGTCTTCCTTCTTTTCTAACCCAACAGATATCTATAATGGCTTTAAAGACAAGGGGTTAGCATGATGCGTGTATGCATGCGATGCATGAGATGCATGTGGTTATCAAAACAGCATATATCCTTCTGACCTTATTCCTCCCACACTCGTGGTAAGTCCATTTATGTCCTAGGTATGGCTTATTTTATAAACTAATGTGTTAGTCTCTAAGTCATGCCACAAGATCCTAAACATGATTTTAAGTGTGAAAGATCAAGAAAAGTGGCAGAATCACTTACATTGTTATTTGGTGAAATTTCGAAAATTCCTTTTAGATGAAGCTCCAAGCTTGTTGTATGTTGTTTGTATTTCCTTGGGTGAGTTTCCCTATCACCTCAATTGACTCCTCCAAGTACTAGCTTAGTAGAAATTTTGAAGCAAAATTTCAAAACCAAGAAGAGAAGAATTCGGCAATGATAAAGGCTTAATTAATTAAACCAACTACTTCCATCAAAATTTTACATTTGATGTAAGTCATGTGGTCCCACCACATTTTAAATTCAAAATTTGAGTTGGCTTCTCCAACACACAACTAAGTCACGAGCAATTTTATCGGGTTCGTTTTGCGCCATAATTAAATCCAATTTAATTAAATAATTATGCCTTGCAAAATTATTACGATAGTCGCTTTCGAATTAATTCGTTCGCCCGAATCAAAATCCAATTTTAATTTCGTATTGAAATCTGATTTCAATTAATATATCTGATATATTATTTTAGCCCCAAATAAATAAATTAAATAGAAAAATCCAATTTAACTATTAAATTTATTTTATCGATTAATTCTAAATTAATCGCGTTCTCTCTTCTATACGAATTTAATCTCAGATTAATTCTTACCGCAATTAATCCCAGATTAATTTTCTCTCTCATAATTAATCCCAGATTAATTTTTGTAGGCACTGCATTTTTGCATATAAGCCCCGATGATGAGTCTCACATGGAGGCACTACCATTTAAGTTGTGGAAGTCGCGGGATACAGACGTCGGAATGGAAGAGTCAGAAATTGACACCTTGTTGCATTTAATTCGTTTGCTTAGCTTCGGGTTCGCTCGTTAGGCCTCTTTTTTAAACTTACCCTTAGCCCAAAACCCCCGCAAGTCACACACCAAGCCCATATATCACCAAACCACACACCAAGCCCACCAAAACAAACCAACCACACGCCCAAATTACCTTAAGCCAAGCCCACCTCCTTCCAAAATAATAAAATCACACATTAAACACATGTTAAAATCAAGACAAATCACATTCCCAAATTAAAGAAATCAAATCAAATCAAATTAAATTATATTCCTAATTAAAAGAGATCAAATCAAATCAATCCAAATCACATCCCTAATTAAATAGATTTTTCCTTATAGCATACTAATTAAAATATCCCCCCATAATTACACAATATTCTTTCCCTATTCACATAAGGTAAACCCCAACCCTTACCTATAAAAAGAAGCCTAAACCAAACCTTACAGGCCCTAGCTCATTCTCACGTCCCCTTACAACTCTAAACCCTAAAAACAACACCAAAATCTGCACGACATCACAGCCCTCATTCTTCACGCACAAACACATAGACACTGCTCTCTCTCGGCAAAGACACCACGCAGCCACTAAGAAAGACACACCCCTCACTTTCCATCAAACAGGCCCCTCACAGCCGCACCTTCATCACGCCCTAACAAGCTCCCTCACAGCAGCCCCTTCATCACGCCCTAACTACCTTCAAACAGCAACCAACACAGTCTTCACACGCAAATCTTCAATAAACTCTCCAACGTGACCAGCTCTCTACCATAAACTGCTCTGACCGAATAAACAAATTAACGAATAACAGCAACGAACCTTAAGCCACCATCAGCGTGAAGAGCAACGTAGAGCCAAAGGGACCATAACGTGAAGATACATGCAGCATTGACCCAAAGACACGTAAACAAAGACACAGCCCACCCCACAAACACATGCAAGCCACCCCCTAGCAAACCCAATAACCATCACAAAATAGCTAAAATCATCCCCTAAACCACCACACAAATAGTCCCCAAACTGCACCCCAAATACCGCAAACAGTAACCAAAAGCAACAACCAGAAAACACAGTAAAAACAGAGGAAACAATAGCCCAAAATAGCGAGGCGACGAAAGGGAAACAACGAACCAGTAAATCGGAAAAGTTGCGAAGCATTAACCCTTCCGACAACCGCGTAGGGCACTTCCAAGAGACGACTTAAGAGGTTAGACCTGAAGGCACCCTCTTTATTTATTCTCCTTTATTTTTTTATTTATCTTCTTATTTTACTTCTCATGAGTATTATTGATTGGTGTATGCTATGACCATGGGATGAATGGAATATTTGTTATCTCTCGCGGTATATCGGATGGAAACCCATACGTAAATTCCGTAGCCGAATCCGAATGGACGGTAGTGCGATTTGTACTTGGGAAACAACTACACGTATCACTTGAGAGACACACATATTTTGTTTCATCCAATCTAATAATTATGCATGATTTAGTCGTTTAGGATGTTATTTATTTTTCTAAGAATGATTTAGTCGTTTAGTATGTTATTTATTTTTATGCATGATTTAGTTGGTTATTTTCAAGCATGATTAGTTATTTCTTTCGCATTAGGGATTTAATTTATGTTTATGTTTAGGTTGTTATTTACTTTTCGCTTTAATAATTCAATATGTTCATGAGATTGCGTACTGCCGTTAATTCGACTTACTTTTATGCATGCAAACTTAGATATAGGTTATATGCAAACTTAGATGTAGGTTGTTTTTGCGTAGACTCGGTTAAATTATTGCACAAATCTTTTCATTACAAGTGGCATAAGTAAGGGACCATTCAGAACCCAACGGTTTGAGGTCTTCCCTTGCGAGGGGTGAGTGCGGCCTTAAATCATTTTCCCAGTTCACACTGGGTGGTGACTCCATTTTATTTCTCCGGTTTAGCTCCCCCGTGGGCTATTCCGTACTCCCGACTAGTCCACGAGCCTAAAAAAGCGTCGTCAAGTTCTGTGTCCTACAGTCTGGCGACTCCACTGGGGATAGAGAATCGGCCCCGAAATAATGTCTTGTAATGATTGTGATTTTTGCTTTAGTTAACCGTGTCTACCGTGGGTTGAAGAGGTTTAATCAAAGGCATTATTAAAGCTAGGTAATGGTTTGGTGTCTTCCTTCATTCACTACCTTTCTATAAGGAAAAGCTGTGAAGGCACCTAGATAATCATTTACTCGTAGCTTATCGTGATGGACTAATTTGGAGAACCTATTGTTTATTCCTGTCACCAAGGCGATAAGAGCCTAAGAGGCTTGGGTATTTAAGAGAGTTCGCTCCACCCTCCCTCTGGGGAATCTTCAATAGGAAATCCATTTAACAGTCAGTCATACACTATAACTCATTGGCACGTACCTTACAGTATAAAAAAGGTACGCTCACTTGGTCACTCGAACCCTTGAGTGGGGAGTCCTAGTTGTGGGCAATCCTTCGTCAACAGGAGCCTTTGTCTACACCCATATAAACCCGCATATGAACTGTAGTTGTAGGACCAATAGAAACTTGTCATTTGTGCTTGCGTTTAGGACCATCGTCATTTGGATTCAGTTGGACATTTTGTCATGAGGTATGAGCTTGTTGGGCCATTTAAACTGGGACGAGTTCGTGCCTTATGACAATTGGGCCAAAAGCTTCTAAAATGCCAATGGGCCATTTTTTGTTTAGGCCCCTCAACATTTGAAGTTGTTTAGCCATGTTATCGCAAAAGTGTAAATCTGTTGGGCCTTTTTCAACTGGGACAAGTTTGCACCTCGCAATAGTATGATTAAAAGCTTTAAAATGGTAATGGGCCGACTTATATATTCCATACATCGCACGCATCTCATGCATCTCATGCATACATGCATCATGTAAACCCCTATGTCTTAAGAGCCATCATAGATACCTGTTGGGTTAGGAAAAAGGGAAGACTCGTCAAAAGGACGTCAGCAAACATGAGCGAATCTGAGAACGATGTATCTCGTATGGATCAGCTGGATGCTAGTCTCACTAAGGTTACCGAGCAGTTGCAAGCTTTGACCGCCGCTATAGCTAATATGGTTGTGCCCCGTGCTGGGGGAGGCTCTGAGAATGAGAGGCGTGAGGAACCTCTGAACAGATTGAGTGATGATATCCCTATCTTTGATGATGACATGGTTGAGTATGAAGCATGCGCCTTTGGACTGACTGCATTGATAACTTTGAAGGCTAAGAACGTGGAAGTTTACGGAGACTCAATGTTGGTAGTTCGGTAGATGCAAGGAAAATGGGAATTAAAGGAAGAACGGTTGAAACTCTACTTGTTCCACCTCCGGAATCTGGCACAAGCCATCCCCGATTAAAAATTCTAGCATTTGCCGCGAGAAGAGAATCATATGGCAGACGCGTTGGCTACACTTGTCGTAACTTGGGAAAATCCAGAGAAGTTGGTGATGAGACCTCTGGTGTTGACAATGGCAAGCAAACCAGTTTATGAGATAGAAAGAATCTTGGAAGTAGAAGTCGGTGATGGGAAACCTTGGTACTATGACATTCGGCGGTATTTAGAACGCGGAGAACTCCCAGAAGAAGCAAGTAGAAAAAACAGGATAGCCATTCAGAAATTGGCTTCCCAGTATGTGAGTTTGAAGGGAGAACTGTATAATAGACAAGCGAATGGCGTTCAGCTAAAGTGTCAAAGAAAAGAATAAGCTCAGAAGGTAATGGAAGAAGTACATGACGGAGTATGTGGACCACACATGAATGGGTTGAATTTTTCCCGCAAGATAGTAAGGCAAGGTTTCTACTGGTTGACCATGGAAGCTGACTGGGCGAAGATGGTGAAGCATTGTCACAATTATCAAGCACACGGTAACTTGAATCATTACCGCACACACAGCTGTACGGGGTTGTCACAGCCGTGGCCTTTCTCAGCATGGGGAATTGATATGATCGGAGAAATTTGACCGAACGCATCGAATGGACATCGTTTCATAGTAGTAGTAGTAGACTACTTTTCAAAATGGGTGGAAGCCGAGTCATTCCATAATGTTACAGCGAAGCAGATGGCAAAGTTCATAGCCTGGAATCTCATATGCCGATATGAAATGCCGCATCACGTGATAACAGACAACGGAGTTCAGTTTCAAGGAGAAACGAGAGTAATGCTACAGAAGTATGGGATAGGGCATCACAAGTCGTCATCGTACAGGCCGCAGGAAAATGGGGCAGTCGAGGCAGCCAACAAGACAATAAAGAAAATATTATCCAGAATGACGAAGAACTACAAAGATTGGGCCAATAAGCTACCGTACACCCTGTGGGGATATAGAAATTTTGTGAGAATAGCAACGGGAGCCACGCCTTACTCTTTGGTCTACGGAATGGAAGCAGTACTGCCAGTGGAAGTTGAGATATAATCTATGTGGGTATTAGCGGAAACAGAGTTACCTGAACGAGAATGGACCTCGCAGAGATTTGAACAGGTTGCATTGCTCGATGAGAAGAGGATGAAGTCCTTGCATCACATGCAGATATACCAGAAAAGGTTGGCTCGAGCGTTCAATAAGAAGGTGCATCCTATTAAGATCAGAAAAGGTGATCTGGTGCTTAAGCAGTCAAAGCCGCCAACGACAGACCCGAGAGGAAAGTTCAGACCTAACTGGGAAAGACCCTATATAGTCCAGAAAGTAATGGGAAATTGGGCAGTGAGACTGTCAGATTTGGAAGGGAACGAGTTCACCGAGCCGATTAATGTGGACAGACTGAAGCTGTATTTTTCCTGAGAAAGAGGAGATCGATCAGTCACCAAAGGAATTGGCGGAAGACCTAACCCAACAGGATAGGAAACTCGTTCATGCCTGCATGCATACACGTAACATATTTTGCATTCTTTTTTTGTTTTGTTTTGTTTTGTATTCGCAGGTATCAACGAAGAAAAAAAGAAAGCGGCAAAGGCAAGCCAACCAGAAGCAGCAATAGTACAGTGTCATCAGTTTCAGGAATGAATCACAGGGTTGAGGCCCGCATCAGTATCAGTTTCGAGGATGAGTCCCAAGGTTGAGGCCCGCATCAGTGTCAGTTTCGGGGATGAGTCCCAGGGTTGAGGCCCACATCAGTATTAGTTTCGGGGATGAGTCCCAGGGTTGAGGCCCAAATCAGTATCAGTTTCAGGAAGGAATCCCAGGGGGCGAAGCCCACGTTATCAGCAGTCGAAAGGAAGAATTCCAGTGGAGTGAGTTAAAAAAAAAGTCTTTGATAGTGAAACATATGTCCAGTGATGAAATAGTTTGCTGTAGGGTAAAACCTTAGAAACGATAAGTGCGAGATGTGCTCTCATCCAGTATTCTGAGTAGTTGATCTCGGCTAAACTCGCGAGCACTTGATTACGGGATCTTAGCAGTAGAACTCTGAGTAGTTGGCGAAATGACTAGTTAAGGAGATGACAGATTAGTGAATGACCGTTGGCCAAGATGTCCATCCTGGTTTACTTATGCTATGATATGTGATATGGTTGGAAACAAAGAAAAAAAGTCTCTAAAAATAAAAAATTAAACCACCTATAACCGATAAGCATGAAGCTACCCATGGGCGAGTATTAGGACCACCATGAGCAGAAATTCTACCTTAAAAGGTAGGTGTGTTGAAAGAAAGAAAAGAGAAAGAAAGAAAAAGAAAAAAAAAGTTCAAAACGAAAAGAAAGAAAAGAAAGAGACGAAAGAAAAGAAGAAGAAGACCATATCATGTTGAGTACGAGGAAGTAATCACAAAGTATGATCAAGACATCTCGGTTGGTTAGACCCACTGATCCAATTCTCCGAGACAAAATCATCGATTTGGCTTACTTAGAGATTAAGCTGCTAAAGAACCTTGGCACACACACACTAGGAGTCTAGTTCAGATCACTCTCTCAGACGGTCGGATTTGAGTGTATCAAGTACTTTGAAGGTTCTCTGGTTTCAACACGAAGCATCCTTTGAGGACGAAAATATGTTTAGCTATCGGGATTATCTCGTGAGAAGTAGTATTTATGAAAGCATCAAAAGAACATAAAGATGGATTAAGTCTGGGGGTGACCAGCCCACCCTTTTCTCATACAGCGCAGTTCGGGGATGAACCTCCATCAGTATCAGTTTTGGGGATGAGTCCCCGGGTTGAGGCCCACACATCAGTATTTATTTTGGGGATGAGTCCCAGGGTTGAGGCCCACACATCATTAGAATGCAGGGTATGGCACTCCATGTATGGAGACACAACCACGACACCTCGAGTATGGGGTTTAGCAGGCCGGGAATGGCACTCCGGGTATGGAGACACAACCACGACACCCCGGGTATGGGGTTTAGTAAGTCGGGTATGGAACTCCGGGTATGGAGACACAACTCGCGAAACCTCAGGTATGGGGTTTAGCACACCGGGTATGGCACTCCGGGTATGGAGACACAACCGCGACACCTCGGGTATGAGGTTTACCACGCCGGGTTTGGCACTTCGGGTATGGAGACATAACCGCGACACCTCCGGTATGGGGTTTAGCACGCCGGGTATGGCACTCCAGGTATGGAGACACAACCGCGACACCTCGGGTATGGGGTTTAGCATGCCGGGTATGGAGACACAACCGTGACACCTCGGGTATGGGGTTTAGCACGTCGGGTATGTCACTTCGGGTATGGAGACACAACCGCGACACCTTGGGTATGAGGTTTAGCACGCCGGGTATGGAACTCCGGGTATGGAGACGCAACCGCGACACCTCGGGTATGGGGTTTAGCATGCCGGGTATGTCACAACAATATCAACTCAGTTCGAAGCAAGAGGCAAGTCAAGTGGCAGCTGGCGAGCTAGGTAAGTAAAATTGAATTGCATAACTTTGATAGGATTGTCATTATCACACACTTCACAAGTCCCATCAAAGTGGGGGAGACTGTAGGCACTTCATTTTTGCATATAAGCCCCGATGATGAGTCTCACATGGAGGCACTACCATTTAAGTTGTGGAAGTCGGGGGATACGGACGTCGGAAGGGAAGAGTCCGAAATTGACACTTTGTTGGATTTAATTCGTTTGCTTAGCTTCGGGTTCGCTCGTTAGGCCTCTGTTTTAGACTTATCTATAGCCCAAAACCCTCGCAAGTCACACACCAAGCCCATACATCACCAAACCACACACCAAGCCCACCAAAACAAACCAACAACACGCCCAAATTACCTTAAGCCACGCCCAGCTCCTTCCAAAATAACAAAATCACACATTAAATACATGCTAAAATCAAGACAAATCACCTTCCCAAATTAAATAAATCAAATCAAATCAAATTAAATCATATTCCTAATTAAAAGAAATCAAATCAAATCAACCCAAATCACATCCCTAATTAAATAGATTTTTCCTTATAGCATACTAATTAAAATATCCCCCATAATTACACAATATTCTTTCCTTATTCACATAAGGTAAACCCCAACCATTACCTATAAAAAGAAGCCTAAACCAAACCTTAGAGGCCCTAGCTCATTCTCACGTCCCCTTACAACTCTAAACCCTAAAAACAACACCAAAATCTGCACGGCATCACAACCCTCATTCTTAATGCACAAACACACAGGCTCTGCTCTCTCTTGGCAAAGACACCACGCAGCCACTAAGAAAGACACACCCCTCACTTTCCATCAAACAAGCCCCTCGCAGCCGCACCTTCATCACGCCCTAACAAGCCCCCTCACAGCAGCCCCTTCATCACGCTCTAACTACCTTCAAACAGCAACCAACACAGCCTTCACGCGCAAATCTTCAACAAACTCTCTAACGTGACCAGCTCTCCACCATAAACTACTTTGACCGAATAAACAAATTAACGAATAACAGCAACGAACCTTAAGCCACCATCAGCGTGAAGAGCAACGTAGAGCCAAAGGGACCATAACATGAAGATACATGCAGCCTTGACCCAAAGACACATAAACATAGACACACCCCACCCCACAAACACATGCAAGCCGCCACCTAGCAACCCCACTAACAATCGCAAAAACAGTCCCCAAATCAGCTCCTAAACCATCACAAAACAGTCCCCAAATCAGCCCCTAAACCACCACAAAATAGCTAAAATCAACCTCTAAACCACCGCACAAACAGTCCCCAAACTGCACCCCAAATACCGCAAACAGTAACCATAAGAAACAACCAGAAAACACAGCAAAAACAAAGGTAACAACATCCCAAAATAGTGAGGCGATGAAGGAGAAATAATTAACCAGTAAATCAGAAAAGTTGTGGAGCATTAACCCTTCCGACAACCGCGTAGCACACTTCCAAGAGACGACTTAAGAGGTTAGTGTAGGACACAGAAACTGGACGACGCATGCTGTTCTAGACTCAGGGCCTAGTTAGGAGTACGGAGTAGCCCGCGGAGGACTAAACCGGAGAATAAAGGAGTCGCCACCCGGTGTGAACCAGGAAAATGATTTAAGGCCGCACTCACCCCTCGCAAGGGAAGACCTCAAACCGTTGGGTTCGGAATGGTCCCTTACTTATGTCACTTGTAATGAATGGATTTGTATAATTTTAACCAAGTCTACTCAACATACATGCCTAAACCTAAGTTCACATGCTTTGAAAGTAAAACAACATTACAATAATCTAATCATGCTTCAAATACAATTTGAGTGAAATGAAACATGTGAGTCTTTTAAGTGGTACGGGGCGTTGTGTCCCGAGTGCAAACCATACTACCGTCCATTCGGATTCGGCTATGGAATTTATGTCCGGGTTTCCATCCAATATACCACAAAAAGAATAAACATTCCATTCACTCAAAACCACATCACATACTAATTAATGACATTCATGCGACAGAAAAATAAATTACATGCAATTCTACATTATTAATTTACATAACCTAAATTAATTTAACATGTTAAATTAATTATTTATGCCAAGCATTATTAAACACATATTCTAAGTCAATATTTCACGTAAATAAATTCTAAATAACATGCCAAAACAGATATTCATGCTAAACATATTTTCTAAGTTATTATTTCATGTGAATAAATTCCATACAACACCAAACTAATTATTCATGCTAAATGCCATAAAATAAATTTTCTAAATCATTATTTCATGTGAGAAAAATCAATAATAGGTGCCCTCAGGTCTAACCTTTTTTGTCGTTGTTTGGAGACGCGTTATACGACCGTCGGAATATCTTAAGATACCGCAATTACGCCGGTTCACTGTTTTGACATTTCCTTCGCTGTTTCGTTCGCCGTCTACACTCCGTTTCGCTGCTGTTTTGGATGCAATTTTGGGGCAGTTTCTACGTGAATTATGGGTTATTTTCTCTCTGTTTCAAGGGAGTTAGGGGGGCTCGGCAGTGGCTTAGGGTTTTTGGTTTATTTTACATGCATAGGGGCTGAAATGTGTGAGAGAGGGCTGCTGTAAGGAGGTATTATTGGCCTGAAAAATATTCTGGTTTGCAGGGGCTGCTAGGCGAGCATGGAGGGGCTGAAGTGGCTAGGTGTGAGTCGGTGCGAGGGTGTGTGCTTGAGTGAGCTAAGTGTTGGCAGTTTTTGGGCTGAGTGTATCACGTGGCTGTCTTAGTGTGTGTGAGTTGATTTCATGAGGAGGGCTGAATGGAAGGTGAGGTCAGGCGTGAATGGAAGGTGGGATCAGGCGTGAATGGAAGGTGAAGTCTGGCGTGAAGATGGCTTGTTTTAGCGTGATAAGGGAGCAATGTGGGGGCAATTTAGGCGTCGAAATGGAGGGGGTTTTGCGTGAATCAGAGGCTGACTTTGAGGGGTCTCATAGCCGTGAGCAAGGGCTGATTCAGGAGGGGTGTAGTGGGGACGTGATGGGCACTTGTGTAGAAGGATGTGAGTATGTTATTTGTGTGAGGCAGATCAAGGGCGAAGGGACGTGTGGAGGGTCTGCTTGTTGGTGATTGAGCGTGCAATGTGTGAGTATGTTGGATATTTTGGGGAGTAATTTCTGGTGATTTCTGGGAAAACTTCAGAGGCTGAAATGGAGGCTGTTCAGGTGCACTTCAAGGGGTTGAAATGGATGCTTTTTTAGGCGTGTTAGGGGCTGCTTATTTGTTGCTATATAGGCGCACTTCAGGGGGGAGATTGGCAGTGATATGGTGCGTTTTTGGGCGCTGGTTGAGGTTATGTACGTTGATCAATTAAAGGACCATGTGGATAATGGCATGTGCCTCTATCAGAGGCCGGTATGGTTTGTTTACATTTTATAATGGTTGAGTGGGGGAAGAGAGGCCATTAATGTTATTCGGTGGAGGGTTGGAGGGTTGGTTTCATTTAATGGGTAGGCAAGAAACGTGTGGGGACAAAAGGAGGTTGATTTAAGGAAGTGGGGGCATGGTTGAATTTGGATGTGTGAGTGGGTGGTTTTTTTTTTAATAGCTTTGGATTTTTGTGTTTGGTTTTGTAGAATGAATAAAAAAGAAAGGTGAAGATCATGTGGGGTTTCACGTAGAAGGGCATTTGGCAATTGTCAAGAGTGGTTATTGAATAAAATAAAAGAACAGGTGGTGGCATGTGGGGGTGTTTGGCCGAATTTGGGTGGTGATTTTGGTTGAATTTTGATGATTATTAGTTAATTTATGTTTGTGTAAATGGTGTGTGTTGTGTATTTTATTTTGTGTTTTAGTTATTTATTTGTGTTAAAATTATTATTTAATTGGTTGGTAATTTTTAATGGTTTAATTTAATTCAAATTCATTTAATTGGTTGATGATTTTTATTCTTTGCATGGAATTTGAAGGGACACAGATGTGTTTTGAAACGGGTATTCAACAAGCGAACTCCGAGCGAACCAAACGAATTAAATTCAAAATGTGTCAATTCTTGACTTCTCATCTCCGACGACCGCCTTCCGCGACCTCCACGACTAAAAGGTAGTGCCTCCTTACGAGACTCATCATCGGGCTTGGTATGCAAAAATGCAATGCCTACAGTCGCCCCCACTTTGATGAGACCTGTGCAGTGTGTGACAATGACAGTCCTATCAAAGTTCGTGCAATGTATTTTTACTTACCTGGCTTGCCAGCTGCCACCTGACTTGCCTGTTGTGCAGAATTAAGTTAATATTGTCGTACCTGGCGTGCTAAACCCCGTACCTAAGGTGTCGCAGTTGCGTCTCCGTACCTAGAGTGCCGCAGTGGTGATGATTGTCCATTTTCGCACCATGCTCCATTCTCGGAGTGCCATTTTCGGCATATGTTGTGGGTGCTCCATTTTGGAGCGCCATTTTCGACAGCTGATGTGGTACCGGTCCATTTCCGAACCTTGCTGTGTGAGAATGTGGCTCATTTTGAACCGTTACTTGATGATAGGTCATTACCGCCATAAACCTGCAAATACAAAGCAAAAATTACAAGTATATGATATGTCGTTCGGAATGCCATCTTCGGCATCTGTTGTGTGTGCCCTATTTTGGAGCGCCATTTTCGGTAAGAGAGTGTGCCCCATTTTGGAGCGCCATTTTCGGCAAGTGAGAGTGTGCCCCATTTTGGAGCGCCATTTTCGGCAAGTGATGAGTGTGCCCCATTTTGGAGCGCCATTTTCGGCAAGATGAGAGTGTGCCCCATTTTGGAGCGCCATTTTCGGCAAGATGAGAGTGTGCCCCATTTTGGAGCGCCATTTTCGGCTAGTGAGAGTGTGCCCCATTTTGGAGCGCCATTTTCGGCAAGTGAGAGTGTGCCCCATTTTGGAGCGCCATTTTCGGCAAGTGAGAGTGTGCCCCATTTTGGAGCGCCATTTTCGGCAAGTGATGAGTGTGCCCCATTTTGGAGCGCCATTTTCGGCAAGATGAGAGTGTGCCCCATTTTGGAGTGCCATTTTCGGCAAGATGAGAGTGTGCCCCATTTTGGAGCGCCATTTTCGGCTAGTGAGAGTGTGCCCCATTTTGGAGCGCCATTTTCGGCAAGTGAGAGTGTGCCCCATTTTGGAGCGCCATTTTCGGCAAGTGAGAGTGTGCCCCATTTTGGAGCGCCATTTTCGGCAAGTGATGAGTGTGCCCCATTTTGGAGCGCCATTTTCGGCAAGATGAGAGTGTGGCCCATTTTGGAGCGCCATTTTCGGCTAGATGAGTTTGGTGGTCCATTTCTGAACCATGACTGATGTGATAGCGGCCCATTTCTGAACCATCGCTGATGTCATAGCGGCCCATTTCTGAACCATAACTGATGTGATTGCGGCCCATTTCTGAACCATAACTGATGTGATAGCGGCCCATTTCCGAACCATTGCTAATATGAAAGCGGTCCATTTCCGAACCATAACTGATGTTGATATGAGAGTGGTCCATTTCCGAACCGATGCTGATGTGAAAGCGGCCCATTTCCGAACCATTGCTGATGTGAAAGCGGTCCATTTCCGAACCAATGCTGGTGTGATTGCGGTCTATTCCCGAATCAATGCTGATTTGAAAGTGGTCCATTTTTGAACCATTGCTGATGCGATAGTGGTCCATTTTTGAACCATTGCTGATGCGATAGTGGTCCATTTTTGAACCATTGCTGATGCTGATTTGGGCTTCGCCCCCAGAGTGCCATTTTTGGCAAAACTGATCTGATACCGAATTGTGGGTCTTGTTCTCGATTCGTTGACATGAGGCTTTATTCCTCCCGAGCTTTATTCCCGAACTGTTGAGATGAGGCATTATTCCCCCGAGCTTTGTTCCCGAATTGTACTGAGATGAGGCTTTATTCCTCCGATTGTTGAAATGAGGCTTTATCCCCCCCGAGCTTTGTTCCCGAACTGTACCGAGGCGAGGCTTTATTCCTCTCGAGCTTTGTTCCCGAATTGTACTGAGGCGAGGCTTTATTCCTCTCGAGCTTTGTTCCCGAACTGTGTTTTGATGAGGCGTTATTCCTCCGAGCTTTATTCCCGAACAGTGCTGAGATGAGGCTATATTCCTCCGAGCTGTACTGACTGTGGGCTTTATTCCTGATCTGTACTGAATGTAGGCTTTCTTCCTGAACTGGATTGAATGCAGGCGTTCTTCCTGAACTGTACTGAATGTAGGCTTTATTCCTGAACTGTACCAAATGTGGGCTTTATTCCCTGATCTGAACTGACTGCAGACTTTGTTCCCGAACTGTACCGACTGTGGGCTTTATTCCCGAGCTGAACAGAATATGGGCTTTATTCCCGAACTAAATTGAAGTGCTTAATGTGGGCTTTATTCCCTGATCTGGACTGATGTGGGCCTCGCCCCCAGAATGCCATACTTGACAGAAACTGATACTGAACCAATGTGGGCCTCGCCCCCATACTGATACTGATGTGGGCCTCCCCCCAGTATGCCATACCCGGCAGAAACTGGTGTCGACGCTAATGATTCCTTTCAGAATATTGCATTTTCTCTCGAGATGATCTTTGATAGCTAGATATATTTCCGTCCTCAACGAATGCTTTGTGTCAAAGCCAGAGAATCTTCAAAGTACTTGATATGCTCAACTCCGATCATCTGGATATGTGATCTGAACTAGACTCATAGTGTGTGTGTGCCAAGGCTCTTTCACAGTTTGTTCCTTAAATTAGCCAACTCGATGATTTTGCTTCGGAGAATCGGACCAGTGGGTCTAACCAACCTGGATATCTTGATCACATTCTGTGATTACTTCAGTATACTCAATATGATATGGTCTCATGCATTTCGTTTTTTTGTCTCATTCTTTTCTTTTCATTCTTTTCTTTTTATTTTTATTTTTATTTTTCTTTTCTTCTTGACACGCCTACCCTTTAAGGTAGCATTTCTCCTCATGGTGGTCCTAATACTCGCCCATGGGTAGCTTCACGCTTATCGGTTATAGGCGGCCTATTTTTTTTTTTTTTTTTTTGAGACTTTTCTTTTATTCTAGACCATTCATATATCGTATATATCGTGCATTCGTAACCCAGAGTGGACATCCAAGCGAATGTCATTCACCGATCCACCATCTCTTCAACTAGTCATCCCATCAACCATTCAGGCTTCCACTGTTGAGATCCCGTATCCAAGTGCTCGCGAGTCTGATTGAGATCAATCTATTCAGAATACCGACGGAGAACACTTCTCGTACTTATTGCTTCTAAGGCCTCTCCTTACATCACACAATGTCATCAGCGGACATATGTCTAGCCACCAAGATTTCTCTATTCTTCTCTGACATCCCTCTTTTCAATTGCTGGTAATTTTGGGGCTTCGCCCCCCAGGGGTTCATTTCTGAATATTGCTGGTATTATTTCATATGCTTGCAACTTGCTTGTATTCTACTTGCTTTCTTTTTCTTTCTTTAAGACCTGCGAACAAAAACAAAATAATAGAATGAAAACATGTGTGTGTGATATGTAAGTACGCAAGTGTAGAGATACTCCCTTTTCGTGATGGGTTGGATCCTCATTGTGCTCCTTGGCGCCTTATATCTCTGGTCGCCCCTGCTGGTTCTCTTTTGTTTGAAATCTGCAAAAATAAAACACAAAACAAAGGATGCAAGTTACGTATATGCATGTATGCATGGATGAATTTCCTATCCCGTTGGGATAAGTTTTGCGCCAAGTCTTCTTTTTCTCAAGTAAAGTACTGTTTCAATCTATCCACGTTGATTGGCTCTGTGAACTCATTTCCTTCCTAGGTCTGACAGTTTCACTGCCCCGTTTCCCAATTTCTGAATGGTCATTCTGTCTTTTCTGTTTGCTTCCTTCGGAAATTCCCCGTTTTCTGAGTGTCATTAAATATCACGGTATCAGGGTTGTCAAATATACTCATATTGTGCAGGTTGAACGAATGAGACTCAGGCAAGTAAGCGAAATTAACTTCTTTATTATCATTTAGAAAAAAAGTTCGAACAAGTGGACAAAATAAATGATGGATCAGAGTTGAATAAGATCAGGGAAATAAACATCCCCGTGATTTGCAACTTCGTCTTCCCCTGTCTTCTTGTTTTCTTCGACCAGTAACTTCTCCAGTTTCAATAGTTCTTCTGCCAATTCACCTTTGTCACTGTCCGAGAGGTTTTCCCAAAGATCATCCCTCTGTTTTATTTCACTTTCACCACTGTTGCCCTGTATCCCCATGCGAGAAGTTTGGTAGTTGCGGGTTTGAAGGACACGGCTGTCAGGTAGGCCGGAGTTGATTATGCGAGTAGGTGAAGATTTTCTGTGTGTACCAGGTTGTTCTCTTTCAGGATCGGGTATTTTTTGGGAGTCTATGAGGTCTTGGATTTCGTGCCTAAGGCGGGCGCAGTTGTCTGTGTCATGACCTCTTTGCTGGTGGAGGTAACAGAAAAGGTTTAGGTTAAGGTAGCGTGGCACAGGGTTTGGAAGTGGCCTAGGCTCTAAGGGAATTATGAGTCCTTGCCTTTTCAACTCCTTAAACACCTCTGACAAAGGTCTACCAAGTTTGGAGAATCGTCTGTCTCTAGCAGGAGTAACCTCAGGGGAAGTGGGCTTGGTCTTTGAAGGTTCCCCAATGGTCTTTCTATTTCGGTTGCACAACTTTCTGTCACTGGCTACACTGGGTACAGTCAAACTGGCCACAACATTTTTCAAAACTTGTAGTTGCTCAACAATTTCGGTTACTTTGATCTCCAATCGATCCAAGCGGGATTCCTCGTTGGTTGACTTGCTCATACTGTTTGATGGTCCCTTGAAAAATCTTTCTTCTCCCCTAACCCAACGGGTATCTATGATGGCTTTTTGAAACACAAGGGTTAGCATGATGCATGTATGCATGATATGTGTGCAATGTATGGAATGAATAAGTTCATAAAAGAATTTACACCAATTGGCCCATTATCATTTCAAAGTATTTAGTCACACTATTGCGCAGTGTAAACTTGTCCCAGTTGAAAAGGCCCAACATGTTTACACTTTGCGATAATATATCTAAATGACTTCAAATAATAAGAGGCCTAAACACAAAATAGCCCATTAGCATTTTAGAAGCTTTTGGCCTAATTGTCAAAGGACATGAACTTGTCCCTGTTTAAATGGCCCAACAAGTTCACATTTATTGACAAAAAGTCCAACTGAATCCAAATGATAACGGTCCAAAACACAAGCATAAATAAGTAATTTTTCTGGTCACAAAACTAAGGTTCATGTGTAAGTTCTAGGAATGTAAACAAAGGCCCTTATTGACAAAGGATTACCCACAACTAGGACTCCCCATTCAAGGGTTCAAACGACCAAGTGAGTGCACCTTATATGTCAACAAGTTAAGGTATGTGACTAACTGTCAAATGGACTTCCCGTTGTAGATTCCCTAGAGGGAGGGCGGAGCGAGGCTCACTGTGGATACCCAAGCCCCTTAGGCTCTTATCGCTTGGTGACAGGAATAAACAACGAGTCCTCCAAATTAGTCTATCACATGAGATGATTATCTAGATGCCTTCACAGCTTTTCCTTATAAAAAGGTAGTGAATGAAGGAAGACACGAACCATCCCCTATGAAAATGATTATCTAGGTGCCTTCACAGCTTTTCCTTATAAAAAGGTAGTGAATGAAGGAAGACACCAAACCATCACCTAGCCCTAGCAATGCCTTTGATTAAATTCCATAAACCCACAGTAAACATGGTTAATTAAGACACAAATCCAAACATTACAAGACAATATTTCGAGGCCGATTCTCTATCCCCAGTGGAGTCGCCAGACTGTAGGACACAGAAACTGGACGACGCATGCTGTTCTAGACTCAGGGCCTAGTTAGGAGTACGGAGTAGCCCGCGGAGGACTAAACCGGAGAATAAAGGAGTCGCCACCCGGTGTGAACCAGGAAAATGATTTAAGGCCGCACTCACCCCTCGCAAGGGAAGACCTCAAACCGTTGGGTTCGGAATGGTCCCTTACTTATGTCACTTGTAATGAATGGATTTGTATAATTTTAACCAAGTCTACTCAACATACATGCCTAAACCTAAGTTCACATGCTTTGAAAGTAAAACAACATTACAATAATCTAATCATGCTTCAAATACAAATTTGAGTGAAATGAAACATGTGAGTCTTTTAAGTGGTACGGGGCGTTGTGTCCCGAGTGCAAACCATACTACCGTCCATTCGGATTCGGCTATGGAATTTATGTCCGGGTTTCCATCCAATATACCATAAAAAGAATACACATTCCATTCACTCAAAACCACATCACATACTAATTAATGACATTCATGCGACAGAAAAATAAATTACATGCAATTCTACATTATTAATTTACATAACCTAAATTAATTTAACATGTTAAATTAATTATTTATGCCAAGCATTATTAAACACATATTCTAAGTCAATATTTCATGTAAATAAATTCTAAATAACATGCCAAAACAGATATTCATGCTAAACATATTTTCTAAGTTATTATTTCATGTGAATAAATTCCATACAACACCAACTAATTATTCATGCTAAATGCCATAAAATAAATTTTCTAAATCATTATTTCATGTGAAAAAATCAATAATAGGTGCCCTCAGGTCTAACCTTTTTTGTCGTTGTTTGGAGACGCGTTATACGACCGTCGGAATATCTTAAGATACCGCAATTACGCCGGTTCACTGTTTTGACATTTCCTTCGCTGTTTCGTTCGCCGTCTACACTCCGTTTCGCTGCTGTTTTGGATGCAATTTTGGGGCAGTTTCTACGTGAATTATGGGTTATTTTCTCTCTGTTTCAAGGGAGTTAGGGGGGCTCGGCAGTGGCTTAGGGTTTTTGGTTTATTTTACATGCATAGGGGCTGAAATGTGTGAGAGAGGGCTGCTGTAAGGAGGTATTATTGGCCTGAAAAATATTCTGGTTTGCAGGGGCTGCTAGGCGAGCATGGAGGGGCTGAAGTGGCTAGGTGTGAGTCGGTGCGAGGGTGTGTGCTTGAGTGAGCTAAGTGTTGGCAGTTTTTGGGCTGAGTGTATCACGTGGCTGTCTTAGTGTGTGTGAGTTGATTTCATGAGGAGGGCTGAATGGAAGGTGAGGTCAGGCGTGAATGGAAGGTGGGATCAGGCGTGAATGGAAGGTGAAGTCTGGCGTGAAGATGGCTTGTTTTAGCGTGATAAGGGAGCAATGTGGGGGCAATTTAGGCGTCGAAATGGAGGGGGTTTTGCGTGAATCAGAGGCTGACTTTGAGGGGTCTCATAGCCGTGAGCAAGGGCTGATTCAGGAGGGGTGTAGTGGGGACGTGATGGGCACTTGTGTAGAAGGATGTGAGTATGTTATTTGTGTGAGGCAGATCAAGGGCGAAGGGACGTGTGGAGGGTCTGCTTGTTGGTGATTGAGCGTGCAATGTGTGAGTATGTTGGATATTTTGGGGGAGTAATTTCTGGTGATTTCTGGGAAAACTTCAGAGGCTGAAATGGAGGCTGTTCAGGTGCACTTCAAGGGGTTGAAATGGATGCTTTTTTAGGCGTGTTAGGGGCTGCTTATTTGTTGCTATATAGGCGCACTTCAGGGGGAGATTGGCAGTGATATGGTGCGTTTTTGGGCGCTGGTTGAGGTTATGTACGTTGATCAATTAAAGGACCATGTGGATAATGGCATGTGCCTCTATCAGAGGCCGGTATGGTTTGTTTACATTTTATAATGGTTGAGTGGGGGAAGAGAGGCCATTAATGTTATTCGGTGGAGGGTTGGAGGGTTGGTTTCATTTAATGGGTAGGCAAGAAACGTGTGGGGACAAAAGGAGGTTGATTTAAGGAAGTGGGGGCATGGTTGAATTTGGATGTGTGAGTGGGTGGTTTTTTTTTTAATAGCTTTGGATTTTTGTGTTTGGTTTTGTAGAATGAATAAAAAAGAAAGGTGAAGATCATGTGGGGTTTCACGTAGAAGGGCATTTGGCAATTGTCAAGAGTGGTTATTGAATAAAATAAAAGAACAGGTGGTGGCATGTGGGGGTGTTTGGCCGAATTTGGGTGGTGATTTTGGTTGAATTTTGATGATTATTAGTTAATTTATGTTGTGTAAATGGTGTGTGTTGTGTTTTTATTTTGTGTTTTAGTTATTTATTTGTGTTAAAATTATTATTTAATTGGTTGGTAATTTTTAATGGTTTAATTTAATTCAAATTCATTTAATTGGTTGATGATTTTTTTATTCTTTGCATGGAATTTGAAGGGACACAGATGTGTTTTGAAACGGGTATTCAACAAGCGAACTCCGAGCGAACCAAACGAATTAAATTCAAAATGTGTCAATTCTTGACTTCTCATCTCCGACGACCGCCTTCCGCGACCTCCACGACTAAAAGGTAGTGCCTCCTTACGAGACTCATCATCGGGCTTGGTATGCAAAAATGCAATGCCTACAGTTAGACCTGAGGGCACCCTTTTTATTTATTCTCCTTTATTTTTTTTTATTTATCTTATTTTACTTCGCATGAGTATTGTTGATTGGTGTATGCTATGACCATGGGATGAATGAAATATGTGTTATCTCTCGTGGTATAACGGATGAGATAGAAAGAATCTTGGAAGTAGAATTCGATGATGGGAAACCTTGGTACTATGACATTCAGCGGTATTTAGAACGCGGAGAACTCCCAGAAGAAGCAAGCAGAAAAGAAAGGATAGCCATTCAGAAATTGGCTTCCCAATATATGAGTTTGAAGGGAGAACTGTACAAAAGACAAGCGAATGGCGTTCAGCTAAAGTGTCTAAGAAAAGAAGAAGCTCAGAAGGTAATGGAAGAAGTACATGCCGGAGTATGTGGACCGCACATGAATGGGTTGAATTTGTCCCGCAAGATAGTAAGGCAAGGTTTCTACTGGTTGACCATGGAAGCTGACTGCGCGAAGATGGTGAAGCATTGTCACAATTATTAAGCACACGGTAACTTGAATCATTTACCGCACACACAGCTGCATGGGTTGTCAGAGCCGTGGTCTTTCTCAGCATGGGGAATTGATATGATCGGAGAAATTCGACCGAACGCATCGAATGGACATCGCTTCATAGTAGTAGCAATAGACTACTTTTCAAAATGGGTGGAAGCCGAGTCATTCTGTAATGTTACAGCAAAGCAGATGGCGAAGTTCATAGCCCGTAATCTCATATGCCGATATGGAATGCCGCATCACGTGATAACAGACAACGGAGTTCAGTTTCAAGGAGAAACGAGAGCAATGCTACAGAAGTATGGGATATGGCATCACAAGTCGTCACCGTACAGGCCGCAGGCAAATGGGGCAGTCGAGGCAGCCAACAAGACAATAAAGAAAATATTATCCAACATGACGGAGAACTACAAAGATTGGGCCAATAAGCTACCGTACGCCCTGTGGGGATATATAACTTTTGTGAGAACAGCAACGGGAGCCACGCCTTACTCTTTGGTCTACGAAATTGAAGCAGTACTGCCAGTGGAAGTTGAGATATAGTCTATGCGGGTATTAGCAGAAACAGAGTTACCTAAACGAGAATGGACCTCGCAGAGATTTGAACAGTTGGCATTGCTCGATGAGCAATAGTACAGTGTCATCAGTTTCATGAATGAATCACGGGGTTGAGGCCCGCATCAGTATCAATTTCGGGGATGAGTCCCAGGGTTGAGGCCCGTATCAGTATTAGTTTCGGGGATGAGTCCCAGGGTTGATGCCCACACCAGTATCAGTTTCAGGAAGGAATCCTAGGGGGCGAAGCCCACGTTATCAGCAGTCGAAATGAAGAATTCCAGTGGAGTGAGTTAAAAAAAAAGTCTTTGATAGTGAAACATATGTCCGGTGATGAAATTGTTTGTTGTAGGGTAAAATCTTAGAAACGATAAGTGCAAGATGTGCTCTCATCCGGTAATCTGAGTAGTTGATCTCGGCTAGACTCGCGAGCACTTGATTAAGGGATCTTGGCAGTAGAAGCCTGAGTAGTTGGCGAAATGACTAGTTAATGAGATGACAGATTAGTGAATGACCGTTGGCCAAGATGTCTGTAGGCACTGCATTTTTGCATGTATTACCCGATGATGAGTCTCATTTGGAGGCACTACCTTTTAAGTCGCGGGAGCCGCGATAAACGGACGTCGGAAGGGAATCGATATTTTTTTGGATTTTAGTTCGCTCTTTTTGCTTCGGGTTCGCTTGTTGGACCTTTGTTTTAAAACACACTCTTAACCCAAACCCCATAAGACACACACACCAAGCCCATCTCACCCAAGCCCAATCTAAAAAAATAATTAAAACATTTAAAATACATGTCACAAATTAAATTAATTTAAATTAAAGCTAATTGAAATTAAATTAAACCAATTAAATTAAATAACTAATTAAATTAAACTAATATTTAATTAAAATCTAATACCAAAATTAAAATAAATCATTACCAAAATTAAAATAAATACTTCCTAATTTAATAAATCATTCACCAATTTAAAATATTTACTCACCTAATTAAAAAATTAAATGCCTAAATAAAACAAATAAATGCCTAATTAAAGTCAATCAAATATATAACCTTCCTAAACAAACAAATCATGTCCCCAATTAATTTGATTTCTTTCCTTAACAAATGCATGCAAACCCTAATCCTAATCTCTCACTATAAAAATAGCACTCATTCGGCAGCTCTGGCCCTTCTTCCCTAAGACTCATTCACGACAAAAACACAAACAAAAACCCTAGCACAAAGACTGACTCTCGGCAGAACCCTCACAAAACCTTTGATGCTCACCCCTCACTCTCTCTCACACACGACAAAACCCCCATGCACCACGTTCATCACGGCCCTCCTTCACGTAACACAATTGCCACCTAGCTCGCACAGACCAAAAAAACCTTAACAATCACTCACCTCACGTAACCTAAGCCACACTCACGCTACAAATAAAACAAACACTCTCAAGCCTCCACCAAAACGACAACCGAACACACAGCCCTCGTGCGAGCAGCCTCAGCCCGTCAACTAAACGCACTACACTGCCTCACTTGGTTCACGCTCCATAAACCAACAACCAACACCTCACAGCCCCCATCTGACCAAGCCAACAAACTGCTGCACAAGCCCCCCCACTATACACCCAAAATAGCCTCATTTACGGCCTAGGATTGCCGCAAATCTAACCCTAAAAACAGTCCAAAACACACCCTAAATCAACCCCAAAACAGTGACAAAAACAGCCCTTAAACCCTTCTAAAACTCCCCCCCCCCCAAACCAGTCCAAATAACCTATAAAACAGTCCCCTAATCACCAAAAACAGTGACCAGAAAACCGCGAGGAAACAACAGCAAAACGGAGTGAAAACAGCGACCAAAATAGAAAAACAGCGAGCTAAGACGTTAATCCAGTGAACCAGAAGAGTTGCAGAGTGATAGCCCTTCCGACGGCCGTGAAACGCGAGTCCGAAAGTCGATATAAAAGGTTAGACCTGAGGGTACTTTTCCTATTATTTCCATCTATCTTTTTAATTATTTTATTCGTTTTTATCGCATGAGAGTCGTTTATTGATGCATGATTGCGGCCCTTGAATAGATAGTAAATGCATGAATTGTAAAATGATATATGTTGTGGCCCTTGAATAAAATGAAAAGTGTGTCGTCTCTCGTGGTATATAGGATGGAAACCCGGACATAAATTTCATAGCCGATTCTGAATGGACGGTAGTATGATCTGTACTCGGGATACAACTCCACGTACCACTTGAGTAAACGGCGCATATTTCGTTTTATGTTGTTTTGATTTGTTTATTATTCGCTAATTGATTTCCGCATGTTATTTGTTTATGTAATGATGTGATCGAGCGCATGGGCTTAGTAAGTTGGATTAAAGGTCCCCTATATTGAGGGGTTAAAACCCTTTACCACGATGTTTTGCCACGCCGATTGATGTATATTCGGTTGAATGTAAGATGTGTTCAATCGGGTATACGAAGTCCGATATTATTATCTTTATTTATTATATGCATGATGTGATCGAGCGCATGGGCTTAGTAAGTTGGATTATAGGTCCCCTAATTTGAGGGGTTAAAACCCTTTACCACGATGCTTTGCCGCGCTGATTGATGTATATTCGGTTGAATGTAAGATGTGTTCAATCGGGTATACGAAGTCTAATACTATTGTCTTTATTTTTTTATATGCATGATGTGATCGAGCGCATGGGCTTAGTAAGTTGGATTAAAGCTCCCATATTTTGAGGGGTTAAAATCCTTTACCACGATGCTTTGCCGCGCCGGTTGATGTATATTCTGTTGAATGTAAGATGTGTTCAATCGGGTATATGAAGTCCGATACTATTGTCTTTATTTTTATATGCATTATGTGATCGAGTGCATGGGTTTAGTAAGTTGGATTAAAGGTCCCCTGTTTTGAGGGGTTAAATCCCTTTACCACGATGCTTTGCCGCGCCGGTTGATGTATATTCGGTTAAATGTAAGATGTGTTCAATCGGGTATACGAAGTCTGATATCATTGTCTTTACTTTTTATATATGTATTGTGTTGATTGCGCATGGGCTTAGTAAGTGCGATTAAAGGTCCTCTATTTTGAGAGGTTAAAATCCTTTACCACGATGCTTTGCCGCACTTTTAGCCCGTTATTATTTATTAGGTGTCATCTATTCATCTGTTCATGTATGTGTCATGTTGTTTACTGCATTTTGGAGGTCACTGCTGTAACCCCGTTCGAACACGTTTCAGAACGCCGCACGAATGCATGTTTTCTGTCTGGTCCCGTTCGAACGTGTTATCAAACACTATATGAACGCGAACCTTCTGTTTACCGTTCGAACGCTTTTACGAACGGTACATGAACGTGAATACACTAAACTGAGTCCTTTTTCATCACATGTCATGCATAATTGTTTCTTAGGTGATTTCTCTTGTATCAAGTAATCAATCACATTATTTGTATCCTTGAGTTTACCTATTTGATGTGTTCATGAGATGGTATTCAAGCATGATTAGGTCATTAGTATGTTACTTGGTTCTTAGGCATGATTTAGCCTATTTGGTTGTTTATTTTCAAGCATGATTAATTATTTTTTTTTGCGTTTGGAATTTGCATTATGTTTAGGTTGTTCTTTGTTTTCCGTATTATATGATCGAAGCATGTTCATGAGATTGCCGTGTGCTATTGCATGTTTGCCGTTATGATGATTACTTTCATGCATGTGAACTTAGAAGCATAATACTCTTGGAAATAGGTGTTACTTAGGTTTGACTAGATTATTGCACAAATCATTTTATTACAAGTGGCATAAGTAAGGGACCATTCTGAACCCAACGGTTTGAGGTCTTCCCTTGCGAGGGGTGAGTGTGGCCTTAAATCTTTGTCCCGGTTCACACCGGGTGGCGACTTCATTATTCTCCGGTTTAGTCCCCCGCGGGCTACTCCGTACTCCCAACCGGGCCGTGAGCCCGGGACAGCATGCGTCGCCCAGTTTCCCTCAATGTCCATCCTGGTTTACTTATGCTACGATATGTGATATGGTTGGAAACAAAGAAAAAAAGTCTCTAAAAATAAAAAATAAATAAAATAGACCACCTATAACCGATAAGCGTGAAGCTACCCATGGGCGAGTATTAGGACCACCATGAGGATAAATGCTACCTTAAAAGGTAGGTGTGTTGAAAGAAAGAAAAGAGAAAGAAAGAAAAAGAAAAAGAAAAGAAAAAGAAAAAAAAAGAAGTTCAAAACGAAAAGAAAGAAAAGAAAGAGACGAAAGAAAAGAAGAAGAATACCATATCATGTTGAGTACGAGGAAGTAATCACAAAGTATGATCAAGACATCTCGGTTGGCTAGACCCACTGATCCAATTCTCTGAGACAAAATCATTGATTTGGCTTACTTAGAGATTAAGCTGCTAAAGAACCTTGGCACACACACACTGGGAGTCTAGTTCAGATCACTCTCTCAGACGGTCGGATTTGAGTGTATCAAGTACTTTGAAGGTTCTCTGGTTTCGACACGAAGCATCCTTTGAGGACGAAAATATGTTTAGTTATTGGGATTATCTCGTGAGAAGTAGTATTTATGAAAGCAGCAAAAGAACATAAAGATGGATCAAGTCTGGGGACGACCAGCCCACCATTTTCTCATACAGCGCAGTTCGAGGATGAACCACCATCAGTATCAGTTTTGGGGATGAGTCACCGGGTTGAGGCCCACACATTAGTATTTATTTTGGGGATGATTCCCAGGGTTGAGGCCCACACATCATCAGAATGCAGGGTATGGCACTCCGGGTATGTAGACACAACCGCGAAACCTCGGGTATGGGGTTTAACAGGCCGGGTATGGAACACCGGGTATGGAGACACAACCACGACGCCTCGGGTATGGGGTTTAGCACGCCGGGTATGGCACTCCGGGTATGGAGACACAACCACAACGCCTCGAGTATGGGGTTTAGTACGCCGGGTATGGCACTCCGAGTATGGAGACACAACCGCGACACCTCGGGTATGGGGTTTAGCACACAGGGTATGACACTTTGGGTATGGAGACAAAACCGCGACACCTCGGGTATGGGGTTTAGCACGCCGGGTATGGCACTCCGGGTATAGAGACACAACCGCGACACCTCGGGTATAGGGTTTAGCACGCCGGGTATGGCACTCTGGGTATGGAGACACAACCGCGACACCTCGGGTATGGGGTTTAGCACGCCGGGTATGGCACTCCGGGTATGGAGACACAACCGCGACACCTCGGGTATGGGGTTTAGCAGGCCGGGTATGGAACTCCGGGTATGGAGACGCAACCACGACACCTCGGGTATGGGGTTTAGCATGCCGGGTATGGCAAAATAATATCAAATCAGTTCGAAGCAACAGGCAAGTCATGTGGCAGCAGGCGAGCCAGGTAAGTAAAAATGCATTGCATAACTTTGATAGGATTATCATTGTCACACACTGCACAAGTCCTATCAAAGTGGGGGCGACTGTAGGCACTTCATTTTTGCATATAAGCCCCGATGATGAGTCTCACATGGAGGCACTGCCATTTAAGTTGTGGAAGTCGCGGGATACAGACGTCGGAAGGGAAGAGTCAGAAATTGACACCTTGTTGGATTTAATTCGTTTGTTTAGCTTTGGGTTCGCTCGTTAGGCCTTTGTTTTAAACTTATCCTTAGCCCAAAACCCCCGCAAGTCACACACCAAGCCCATACATCACCAAACCACACACCAACCCCACCAAAACAAACCAACCACACGCCCAAATTACCTTAAGCCACGCCCACCTCCTTCCAAAATAACAAAATCACACATTAAACACATGTTAAAATCAAGACAAATCACCTTCCCAAATTAAATAAATCATTTCAAATCAAATTAAATCATATTCCTAATTAAAAGAGATCAAATCAAATCAACCCAAATCACATCCTTAATTAAATAGATTTTTCCTTATAGCATACTAATTAAAATATCCCCCATAATTACACAATATTCTTTCCCTATTCACATAAGGTAAACCCCAACCATTACCTATAAAAAGAAGCCTAAACCAAACCTTAGAGGCCCTAGCTCATTCTCACGTCCCCTTACAACTCTAAACCCTAAAAACAACTCCAAAATCTGCACGACATCACAGCCCTCATTCTTCACGCACAAACACACAGGCCCTGCTCTCTCTCAGCAAAGACACCACGCAGCCACTAAGAAAGACACACCCCTCATTTTCCATCAAACAAGCCCCTCAAATCCGCACCTTCATCACGCCCTAACAAGCCCCCTCACAGCAGCCCCTTCATCACGCCCTAACTACCTTCAAACAGAAACCAACACAGCCTTCACGCGCAAATCTTCAACAAACACTCCAACGTGACCAGCTCTCCACCAGAAACTGCTCTGACCGAATAAAAAAATTAACGAATAACAAAAATGAACCTTAAGCCACCATCAGCGTGAAGAGCAACATAGAGCCAAAGGGACCATAACGTAAAGATACATGCAGCCTTGACCCAATGACACGTAAACAAAGACACAGCCCACCCCACAAACACATGCAAGCCGCCACCTAGCAACCCCAATAACAATTGTAAAATAGTCCGCAAATCAGCCCCTAAACCATCGCAAAACAGTCCCCAAATCAGCCCCTAAACCACCGCAAAACAGCTAAAATTAGCTCCTAAACCACCGCACAAACAGTCCCCAAACTGCACCCCAAATACCGCAAACAGTAACCATCAGCAACAACCAGAAAACACATCAAAAATAGAGGAAACAGCAGCCCAAAACAGTGAGGTGATGAAGGAGAAACAACGAACCAGTAAATCGGAAAAGTTACGAAGCTTTAACCCTTCCGACAACCGCGTAGCGCACTTCCAAGAGACGCCTTAAGAGGTTAGACCTGACGGCACCCTTTTTATTTATTCTCCTTTATTTTTTTATTTATCTTCTTATTTTACTTCGCATGAGTATTGTTGATTGGTGTATGTTATGATAATGGGATGAATGAAATATGTGTTATATCTCGTGGTATATCGGATGGAAACCCATACATAAATTCCGTAGCCGAATATGAATGGACGGTAGTGCGGTTTGTACTTGGGAAACAACTTCATGTACCACTTGAGAGACACACATATTTTGTTTCATCCAATCTAATATTTATGAATGATTTAGTCGTTTAGGATGTTATTTATTTTTCTAAGCATGATTTAGTCATTTAGTATGTTATTTATTTTTATGCATGATTAGTTATTTATTTCGCATCAGGGATTTAATTTATGTTTATGTTTAGGTTTTTATTTACTTTTCGCTTTAATAATTCAATATGTTCATGAGGTTGCGTGCTTGCCGTTATTTCGACCTACTTTTATGCATGCAAACTTAGATATAGGTTATATGCAAACTTATTTGTAGGTTGTTGTTGCGTAGACTCGGTTAAATTTTTGCATAAATCTTTTCATTACAAGTGGCATAAGTAAGGGACCATTCTAAACCCAACGGTTTGAGGTCTTCCCTTACGAGGGGTGAGTGCGACCTTAAATCATTTTCTCAGTTCAAACTGGGTGGTGACTCCATTTTATTTCTCCAGTTTAGCTCCCTCGTGGGCTATTCCATACTCCTGACTAGGCCGCGAGCCTAGAACAGCGTCGTCAAGTTGTGTGTCCTACAATTTTATCTGAGTCAAATGTCATTGGTGAATCTTTGGGAAGCGACCCAAGAGATTCCTGGATATGTTGGCAGTAAATACGGTTATCGGACTATCCGAAAACACGCGTACCTCGTACCATGTTCTCACCGATTTACAAGACATGATTGGCTTCTAGCAAAGCACCGTACCTA
Source organism: Zanthoxylum bungeanum (assembly GCA_019454045.1). NCBI lineage: Eukaryota > Viridiplantae > Streptophyta > Magnoliopsida > Sapindales > Rutaceae > Zanthoxylum > Zanthoxylum bungeanum. Next base: position 41,549 of record SKCR01017620.1, read on the forward strand.
CCCAATTCTCCAGAAATATTCGCCAAGGAATATCATCTGTATCAGGCGTAGTAATACTAATATAATGTAATGCGTAATACGATCCAGTATCGGATGTCAGATGCTAGGCCTAGGGTTGGCTCTGTATCTGCCCCGTACGAAGCATATATCGGATCCTGAGTAACTAATCTCTGTAATCGGGAAGTCATAACCTAGTCATAATATCCCGATAGCTGCAGCTTTTATGAGTACTAGTTTCGTATCCTGTGTGACCATCATCTCCATATGATTGAAGTGATACTCCCATCTTGACATCACATCCAATACACTACGATTCTCAGTAAACCCAATACAGGCGTACACAGAACCTGTTAAAGCTCCAGACGACCAATACTAAAGTAAACTAATTGTCGTAAGTAATAGCGACATAAGTCTCAGGTTAAAGATCACATACACCTACTCTGATTCGGATTCCCATAGACACATAGTCATACTACCAATGGGATTCCGAGTGGGTATATCAAGTGCGAACTGTTACCGGTCCAATGGCTAACAGAACCTCTTATTACACTTGCATAAGTATCCAATACCTAAATATATGAGAACTATGTTGTTAAGCTTCCATAACGCGCATAAGTGTAATACTAGTCTATTCCGCATTATCCATGTCCAGTCTCGATAATACTTCGACTATGGATATTTAATGATTAAACCATTCGTGGATTAAAACCGTCTCATATCTTATTAATCCAATTTAACCATATGGACTTTTATCATTAATATATATCTAAGTAATCCAATTACAATAATGATAAAATAGAAATTTCCTTTAGTCACATAGTTAATTTGTACAAAAACAGAATGTTCTTTACAAATAGTGATGCTATAGGTCATAATTGTCCAACAATCTCCCACTTGGCCTATAGCCAATCACTCAAGTATCTAACACGTGAACTATGTACATGTCGCTCAAACTTTTGCTGAGATATAGCCTTCGTCAGCGGATCTATAATGTTATCATCTGATGCGATCTTCTCGATCTTCACATCGCCACGATGTATGATCTCACGAATCAGATGAAATCGTAGAAGTACATGTTTGGATCGTTGATGAGACCATGGTTCCTTAGCCTGTGCGATAGCCCGATTATTGTCACAATAGAAAGGTACGGGCTCAGCTGCTAACGGAACTACTCCTAATCCAATTAGGAATTTACGAATCCAAACTGCTTCTTTTGCTACCTCAGCTACAACAATATATTCTGCTTCTGTTGTTTAATCGGAAATAGTCTCTTGCTTGGAAGATTTCCAGCTCACCGCTCTGTTGTTCAAACAAAATATGTACCCTGATTGCGACTTACAGTTTTCTTTGTCGATTTGGAAACTTGCATCGGTGAACCCATCCACCTCAAGTTCTCTTTCCCCATAGACTAAGAAAGCATCTTTAGTTCATCTAAGATACTTAACGATGTTCTTCACAACAATCAAGTGAACATCACCTGGATCGGCCTGATAGCGACTGCACATGCTCAAAGCATATGAGACATCAGGTCGTCTACATATCATGGCATACATGATCGATCCAACTGCTGAAGCATACGGGATTTGAATCATTGCATCTCTCTTATTTTGAGTTTTAGGACACATATCATTCGATAGAGAGACGCCATGTGACACCAGAAGCAGCCCCCTCGTGGACTGATCCATGTTGGATCTCTTCAACACTTTGTCAATGTACGAGCTCTTGGAGAGTGCCAGCAGCTTTCTAGATCTATCCCGATAGATCCTTATTCCTAGAATAAAGGTTGTCTCTCCCAGGTCTTTCATGGAGAATTTTACTGAAAGCCAAGCTTTAACAAATTATAACATGAGAATGTCATTTCCAAGAAGTAATACATCATCAACGTATAGGACAATGAAAGTCAGTGGGCTCCCACCAACCTTCTTATATACACAAGAATTATCTTCGTTTTGAATGAAACCATATTCTTTTATGATCTCATCAAAACGTTGGTTCCAAGAACGTGATGCTTGCTTTAATCTATAAATGGATCGGTTTAACTTGCAAACCTTGTTTGCATGTCTTGGTACGACAAAAGCGTCAGGTTGTTGCATATAAACATCCTCCAAAAGGTTTCCGTTAAGGAAAGCGATTTTGACATCCATCTATCATATTTCATAATCGAAATATACAGCAATAACAAGCATTATCCGAATGGATTTAATCATGGCAACGGGTGAAAAAGTCTCGTCGTAATCGACACCATGTCGTTGACGATATCCTTTAGCTACAAGCCTAGCTTTGTACGTTTGTATGTTGCCATCCATGTCTGTCTTTTTTTTGAAGACCCATTTACAACCAATAGGCTTAATGCTTTTTGGTACATCAACCAGTGTCTAAACTTGGTTGGTATACATGGAATCCATTTCGGACTTCATGGCTTCTTGCCATAAAGCGGAGTCAATAACTTGTATCGCTTCCCCATACGTAGCCGGTTCATCTTCCTCAATAAGATTAATGTCTACATGAGGTGAGATTAGAAACCCATACCTCTCAGGTTGTTTTCTGACTCTCTCCGACTTACGTGGTTCTTGTGTTTTAGAAGATTGTGGAACAGTCTCATCTCTGATGGACTATTCGTATTCCGTGAGGGGGTCGGTGCCAGGAACATTATCACTTTGATTTTCATCGAGTTATACTTTCCTCCACTTACCACTGTATTCATGAATTCCTTTTCTAGGAAAACTGCATCAAGAGCAATAAATATTTTGTTCTCTTGTGGGTTGTAGAAATAATATCCTTTCGTTTCCTTACGATAACCTACAAATAGGCACTTATCCGATTTGGGTTCTAGTTTGGTACTATCCAAACGTTTAACATATGCCCAACATCCTCAAATCTTCAGGAATAAGAAACCCGGTTTCTTTCCTATCCATATTTCAGATGGAGTCTGTTCAACAGACTTTGACGGAACCTTATTTAAAATAAGTATTGCACTATTTAATGCATATCCCATAAGGAAATCGGTAGCTCTGTGCGACTCATCATTGACATGACCATATCCAACAAAGTTTGGTTTCTCCGTTCAGACACACAATTCAATTGAGGTGTTCCGGGAGGAGTCCATTGTGAAAGAATACCATATTCTTTCAAGTAATCTTGAAACTCATTGCTTAAGTATTCTCCACCACGGTCCGACCGCAATGTTGTAATACTTTTGCCAGTCTGTTTTTCAACTTCGTGTCGAAACTCTTTGAATTTCTCAAAAGTTTTCGACTTGTGTTTCATAAGATACATATAACCATAACGCGATGCATCATCCGTAAAGGTTACGAAGTATTCATATCCACCTCTAGTCTGGCTAGACATGGGCCCGTATACATCACTATAAATGAGGGCTAACAGCTCTGTGGCACTTACACCTTTACCACTAAAAGGTGTTTTAAGCATTTTCCCTAACAAACATGATTTGCAGACATCATATGAATTAGGATCAAATCTGTCCAAGTATCCATTCTTCGAAAGTGTGGATATACAAGTTTTGTTAATGTGTCCCAGACGACAATGACATAAATAAGTCTCATCCGTTTTACTCAATTTGAGCTTTTTGTTTGTCATGTTATATGTTTTAAATTCGTTTATATTCAAAATATAAAGGCCATTATTCACATCTAATGTACATATCTCAATATCATCTTTATAAACAAAACACCCAGTGTTCCTGAATACAAAGGTATACCCGCATCGGGTTAAACTAGATACAGAGATAATATTCATAGTCAAACTAGGTATAAAATAATAGTCACCTAATGTAGGCACTGCAATTTTGCATAAGACCCGATGATGAGCCTCGTATGAAGGCAGTACCTTTTGAGTTACGGAAGTAGCGGGAAACGGACGTCGGAAGGGAAATATCAATACCTTGTTGGATTTAATTCATTTTCCTAGTCTCGGGTTCGCTCGTTAGATCTCTATTTTAAAATTTATCCTCGGCCCAAAACCCCACGACCCACACCAAGCCACACACCTAAGCCCACACACTACAAACCACACCCCCAAAGCCCACCAAAAGACCACCAACCACACGCCCAGAGCCCATCAAACCCATCCAAAAATTATGTCCAACACATTAAACACATTATTAAAATCCAAACAAATCACCTTCCTAATTTAAATAAATCACATGACTAAATTAAATAAATCAAATCAAATCACCTTCCTAAATTAAAAAAATCTCATTCCTAAACTAAAGAGATCATTTCCTTATAACAAACTAAATAGATATTCCCCATAATTACACAATTTCCATTTCCTACCCAAACAATGACAACTCTAACCCACTCTTATAAAAAGACACAAAAACCAAACCCTTCACCCTAGAGCTGATATTCACGGCATTTCACCAAAACAAAAGATAAAAAAACCCTAATCGGCCTCTACACACGCCTTTCATCTCTCTCTAACCTAAGACAAATAGACACAACCTTCATCTCCTTCACACCGACGTGAGCAAACCAAACGGAACCCTAAACTCATCTCACGGCCAAACACCTCTCACACACCTTCAACAATCAACACAGCCCCTCCTAAAGCTCTCGGCCACAAACCATGCAGTAACCCTCTCGACTCTTCACGGCTGCCCTCTCTTCCCCACATTCACAAACCATGCACAAAATAAATAAAAAAACCTAAACAGAGCATCCATTACTCATTAACCAAGTAAGCCTTCAACAGCCACGAAAATGCCCTCAACGTGACCTGTCCATTTCCGTAAACAAGCGGCAATCCACAGTAAATAACCCTTCATAGCCGAGACATATCACAAGCAAACAGTCTTCACCAACCAGACATAAACAATGAAATTAGCACTCCTTCATCGACAACGCAATGGACAAACCCTAAAGCCACGAACAGATCACATAATCGGCCTTCTCTCTTACTCACACGACACATGTAGATCGGCCACAAATAAACACACAATCAACGTGAACAAACAACAGCCAAAGTCAGCATGGAGCCATGTTAATACATGCGCGTGCTTCCTTCATCACCACTAACACACACAAAACAGATTGCCCCCACCAAACAAAAGCAAGCCACCATTGACCGATACAAAAATCCATAAACAATCCATAACCAAGAAACGCACAAGAGCACCAACAAACTTCCGACCAAATAGCCCTCCAAACGCGAAACCAGCAGCCCAAAACAACCCGAAAATAGTCCCTTAAAACAACCCCTGTAGTCCCCAAAATAATCCTGAAAATCACTCATTGAACCGAGACAAAAACAGTGAACAAATACACCCCGAAATGCAGTCCAAAACAGCGACGAAAGATAGAGAAAATAGCGAGTGAAATCAGAGAAAACAGTGGAAACAGTGAACCAGTGAAAATAGTGGAAACACCAACCATTCCGGTGACATCCTAACGCACTCCCGAGAAGCGACTTAAAAGGTAAGACCTGAGGGCACCCTTTGTTGTATTTTATTTTATCGTACTGGAAACGGCATGCTTGGTTGGACGTGGAATACGTCAAACCGGGAATGCGAAGTCCTACATTGAAAATGGCCAAATTCTTTGGTCATATATTTATTATTCCGTATTTATTTATTTAATATGTTCATGAGATTGTGTGCTTGCCGTTATGTTGATTTACTTTTATGCATGCAAACTTAGATATAGGTTGTATGCGAACTTAGATATTGGTTGTATGCAAACTTAGATATAGGTTATTCTTGCGTATGTATGTTGCGTAGACTTGGTTATATTATCGCATAAATCTGCTCATTACAAGTGGCATAAGTAATGGACCATTCTGAACCCAACGGTTTGAGGTCTTCCCTTGCGAGGGGTGAGTGCAGCCTTAAATCATTTCCCAGTTCACACTGGGTGGCGACTCCATTTTATTTCTCTGGTTTAGTCCACCGCGGGCTACTCTATACTCCCGACCGGGCCGCGAGCCCGGAATAGCGTCGTCGATTTCTGTGTCTTAAAGTCTGGCGACTCCACTGGGGATAGAGAATCGGCCCCGAAATAATGCCTTGTAATGTTTGTGATTTTTTTTTAGTTAACCGTGTCTACAGTGGGTTGAAGGGGTTTAATCAAAGGCACTATTAGAGCTAAGTAATGGTTTAGTGTCTTCCTTCTTTCACTACATTTCTATAGCTGGAAGGAAGAGCTGTGAAAGCACCTAGATAATCATTTACTCGTAGCTTATCGTGATGGACTAATTTGGAGGACCTATTGTTTATTCCTGTCACCAAGGTGATAAGAGCCTAAGAGGCAAGGGTATTTAAGAGAGTTCGCTCCACCCTCCCTCTAGGGAATCTTCAATAAGAAATCCATTTGACAGTCATTCATGCATCATTACTCGTTGGTACGTACCTTAGCGTATAAAAAAGGGTGCGCTCACTTGGTCGTCCGAACCCTTGAGTGGGGAGACCTAGTTGTGGGAAATCCTTCACCAGCGGGAGCCTTTGTCTACACTCCTATAAACCCACATGTGAGCCATAGTTGTATGACCTATAGGAGCCACCTTTTTATGCTTGTGTTTGGGACCATTTGGATTCATTTGGACTTTTTGTCATGAGGTATGAACTTGTTGGGCCATTTAAACTGGGACAAGAATATACCTTATGACGATTGGGTCGAAAGTTTCTAAAATGCCGATGGGCCACTTTATGTTTTGGCCCCCTATCTTTTGAAGTCATTTAGCCACGTTATCGAGAAAGTGTAAACCTGTTGGGTCTTTTTCAACTGGGACAAGTCTGCACTTCACAATAGTATGATTGAATGCTTTAAAATGATAATGGGACGACTTGTATGAAAACATTGATGGGCTTATATACTCCATGCATCGCACGCATCATGTTAACCCATGTGTCTTAAAAGCCATCATAGATATCCGTTGGGTTAGGAAAACGAAGACTTGTCAAATAAGAGTTTAGCAAACATGGATATCGGGGAAAAGGAAACCGAGGAACAAAAAACTTTACGGCAATGATAGAAAGACCATTGTGAAAAAAAAAAGAAAAAAAAACAAGAAAAAAAGAAAAAAAAAAGAGAAAAGAAAAAAGAAGAGAAAAATTGATTGTTTGTTTTAGTCCTTAATAGTTAGGCATAAGTCCAATGATGAAATCATTTGCTTTAGGGAGAAATCTTAGAAACGATAAACTCTTGATGTGCTTTTATCTGATACTTTGAGTGATTGATCTATGTTAGACTCGTAAGCACTTGATTATGGTTCTTAGCATTGAAAACCTGAGAAGTTAGCAAAGTGACTAGTTGAAGAAATTGTAGGTCGGTGAATGACTGTTTGCTTAGATGTCTATCTTGATTTGCTTATGTTATGATGTGTGGTATGGTTGAAAATGAAAGAAAAGTCTCTAAAGAAAAGAATTGAACCACCTATAACCGATAAGCGTAAAGCTACCCATGGGCGAGTATTAGGACCACCATGAGGAGAAATGCTACTTTAAAGGGTAGGTGTGTTGAAAAAAAAAAGAGAAAGAAAGAAAAAAAAAAGAAAAGAAAAGAAGAAATTCAAAATGAAAAGAAAAGAAAGCCACAAAAGAGAAAGAAAACCATACCACATTGAGCACAGAAAAGCAACTGCGAGCATAATTGAGACATCTAGGTTGGTTTGACCCATCGATCCCATTTTTTGACAAAATCATTGAGTTGGCTTACCTGGGGATGAATTTGCAAAAGAACCTTTGCACACACGCACTTTGAGTCTGGCTTAGATCATTTATTCAAAGACTTGGATTTGAGTTGCATTGAGTATTTTGAAGGTTCTCTGGTTTCATTACTGGGCATTCATTGAGGACAATAATATGTATAACTATTGGGACTATTTCGTAGCCTGTAATGGGGTATGTTGATATGGAATGCCACACCACATGGTCCACCTTGACCTAGTGCAAACAGCGGAGAGCAGAAAGCTAAACCAAGACTAGGGGCGACCAGTCTACCACCCCGCAAATAATGGACACAACGAGAACTTGAGCAAATGAGACTAAAGAGGACTGACCAATCACCAGAAATGAACTGGCAGAAGGAAACAGAAAACAGGCACAGGGGCGACTAAAGATTTTTGTAGGCGAGAGGCACCGAGGAGCACAAGGAAGGCCTAACCCATCGGAATAGGAAACCCATCCATGCATGCATACATACACGTCACATACACGCATTTTTTGTTTTGTTCGCAGGTTTTGAAGAAAAGGAAAAAATGGCAGACAAACAATTTTGGGGAATGAATCCCAGGGTCGAGGCCCACATTATCTGCAGTTTCGGGAATGAATCCCAGGGTCGAGGCCCAAATAATCAGCAGTATTGGGAATTAATCTCAGGGTCGAGGCCCATATTATTAGCAGCAGCGAGAATGAATCCCATGGTCGAGGGCCACATTATCAGTAGTTTCGTGAATGAATCCTAGGGTCCAAGCCCACATTATCAGCAGTTCGGGAAAAAAGCCCAGGGAATAAAGCCCACAATCAACAGTTCAGGAACAAAGCCCACAACCAATTCAGTTCGGGAATAAAGCCCAAAGTCAACACAGTTCGGGAACAAAGCCCACATTTAGTACAGCTCGGGAACAAAGCCCATAGTCAACACAGTTCGGGAACAAATCCCACATTCAGTACAGTTCAGGAACAAAGCCCACAGTCAACACAATTCGGGAACAAAGCCCAGGGAACAAAGCCCACATTCAGTACAGCTCAGGAATAAAGCCCACACTCAGCACAAAACGGGAACAAAGCCCACATTCAGTACAGTTCGGGAATAAAGCCCACATTCAGTACAGCTCGGGAACAAAGCCCACAGTCAACACAGTTCGGGAACAAAGCCGACATTCAGTACAGCTCGGGAACAAAGCCAATAGTCAACACAATTCGGGAACAAAGCCCACATTCAGTACAGCTCGGGAATAAAGCCCACAATCTACACAGTTCGGGAACAAAGCCCAAGGAACAAAGCCCACATTCAGTACAACTCAGGAACAAAGCCCACAAGTGGTTCGGGAACAAAGCCCAGAGGTCGAAAGAACCTCGCCATCACATTCAGCACATTTCGGGAATAAAGCCTAGGGAACAAAGCCCACATTCGGTGGTTCGGGAACAAAGCCCAGGGGTCGAAGCACCTCACCACCATATCAACTCAGTTTGGTAGTGATTCCTATAGATCACAGCATCTAACCGGGATGAACCTCAGGGGTCGCGGCACCTCACCACCAGATCAACTCAGTTTAAAGCAACAGGCAAATCAGTCAGCAGCTGGTGAGCCAGGTAAGTAAAAATGCATTGCATAACATTGATAGGATTGTCATTCTCACACACTGTACAAGTCCCATCAAAGTGGAGGCGACTGTAGGCACTGCATTTTTGCATAAGACCCGATGATGAGCCTCGTATGGAGGCATTACTTTTTGAATTGCGGAAGTCAGGAGAAACGGACATTGAAAGGGAAAGATAAATACCTTGTTGGATTTAATTCGTTTGCCTAGTCTCGGGTTCGCTCGTTATATCTCTGTTTTAAAATTTATCCTCAACCCAAAACCCCCGCGACCCACACCAAGCCACACACCCAAGCCCACACACTACCAACCACACGCCCAAAGCCCACCAAAAGACCACCAACCACATGCCCAAAGCCCATCAAACCCATCCAAAAAATATATCCAACACATTAAACACATGATTAAAATCCAAACAAATCACCTTCCTAATTTAAATAGATAGAAAGCCTAAATTAAATAAATCAAATCAAATCACCTTCCTAAATTAAACAAATCTCATTCTTAACTAAAGAGATACTTTCCTTATAACAAACTAAATAGATATTCCCCATAATTACAGAATCTCCATTTCCTACCCATACAATGACAACTCTAACCCACTCTTATAAAAAGACACACAAACCAAACCATTCACCCTAGAGCTAATATTCACGGCATTTCACCAAAACAGAAGATAAAAAACCCTAATCGGCCTCTACACATGCCTTTCATCTCTCTCTAACCTAAGACAAATAGACACAACCTTCATCTCATTCACACCGACGTGAGCAAATAAAACGGAACCCTAAACTCATCTCACGGCCAAACACCTCTCACACATCTTCAACAATCAATATAGCCCCTCCTAAAGCTCTCGCCCACAAACCATGCAGTAACCCTCTCGACTCTTCACGGCTGCCCTATCTTCCCCACATTCACAAACCATGCACAAAACAAAAAAAAAACCTAAACAGAGCAGCCACTACTCGTTAACCAAGTAACCCTTCAACAGCCACGAAACTGCCCTCAACGTGACCTGTCCATTGCCGTAAACAAGCGGCACTCCACAGCAAATAACCCTTCATAGCCGAGACATATCACAAGCAAACAGCATTCACCGACCAGACATAAATAATGAAATTAGCACTCATTCATCGACCACACAATGGACAAACCCTAAAGTCACAAACAGATCACACAATCGGCCTTCTCCTTTACTCACACGGCACACGTAGATCGGCCACAAATCAGCACACAATCAATGTGAACAAACAACAGCCAAAGTCAGCATTAAGCCACGTTAATGCATGCGCGTGCTCCTTTCATCACCACCGACACACACAAAACAGATTGCCCCCACCAAACAAATGCAAGCCACCCTTGACCGATACAAAAAGCCACAAACAGTCCATAACCAAGACACGCACAAGAGCACCAATAAACTGCCGACAAAACAGCCCTCCAAACGCGAAACCAGCAGCCCAAAACAACCCAAAAATAGTCCCTTAAAACAGCCCATGCAGTCCTCAAAATATTCCTGAAAATCACTCCTTGAACCGAGAAAAAAACAGTGAACAAATACACCCCGAACTGCAATCCAAAACAGTGACGGAAGATAAAGAAAATAGCGAGTGAAAACAGAGAAAATAGTGGAAACAGCGAACCAATGAAAATAGCGGAAACACCAACCCTTCCGGTGACGTCTTAACGCACTCCCGAGAAGCGACTTAAAATGTAAGACCTGAGGGCACCCTTTGTTTTATTTTATTTTGTCGTATTGGAAACGACATGCTTGGTTGGACGTGGAATACGTCAAACCGGGCATGCGAAGTCCTACATTGAAAATGGCCAAATTCTTTGGTCACATATTTAATATTCCGCATTTATTTATTTAATATGTTCATGAGATTGTGTGCTTGTCGTTATGTTGATTTACTTTTATGCATGCAAACTTAGATAAAGGTTGTATGCGAACTTAGATATAGGTTGTATGCAAACTTAGATATAGGTTGTTGTTGTGAGAGGAACGGACAAAACCGAGTGCAGCGGAAACCAGCCCGAGATCAAATCGCGAGCGAGTAAAATATATATATATTTTTGTTTTAGCTTGGGCAGTCCTTAAAAAGTGGGTTTAAAATTTTTAATTACAAACTTAAAATTTCCAATGCATTAAAACATTTTCATGTATTAAAATTACCATAAGTCCATTTAAAAATTTCAACACACTTTAATCAATTTATCAACTATTGACAAATTAAAACTAAGCATCCTAATTATTTCCAACACTTGAAAATAATCCAAACATACTAAAATTAATTTTCCAACACTTGAAAAAACTAATTCAAGCATACAAAATAATTTTCCAACTCTTGAAAAAAGTAATCCAAGCATTCAAAATTAACATATCAATTATATACTAATTTTCAACACTCAAATGCTTCTAATTCCTCACTAACATGCTTCCTATTAATCCAACAAATCCACAACAATTTTTCTCAACAACAATCATCAAGAATTTGAACAATAAATTTACAAATTAAATTTACCACAAGCTTTACCAATTGATTGAAACTTTTTTTCTCCAAGCTTTGAGTCCTTTCAAATCCCTTCTTCCTCCACCAAATTGAGCTTCCTTCTATCTCCACCAAATTGAGCTCCTCCAAGAACAAATCTTGGTGATCAAAAGGTGGTTTGATCACTCAAGAGTAGCAACCAATTTTTCCCCAAATTTTAACTCTTAAAACCCTAGGAAAAGAAAACTTCAAGAACAATAATCAACCCCTAACTCTTAAGGATTAATTATATGCTCATGATAATTTATTTGGGTGACCTTTGGTGAGATATAGGCTTGATTTTGAAAAACAAAATCAATTCTTCTCTTGTTCAATCGGCAAGCAGAGAGCAAAAGCAAGGAAAATGAAATTGCTTTCTTTTCGGCAGAGAGAGAGAAGAAAAAGAAACCCATAGACTTTGTTGTTCTCATTTTCTTTTATATTACTTTTTGTTGGTCAACTGCAGTAGGTAAGTTGAGAAAGAAGCCAAAAATCATTTATTTATTTTCGGCAGAAGCAGTGAGCCAAAGAAAAAAAAAAAAACAAAGCAATTGTTTTTTTTTCTTATTAATTAAAATTAATAAAATAAATCAAAGCCTTTCATTTAAACCATGGTTTAAGGGAATCTTTTCCCTACACCACATATTCAAAAATTTAACTCAACCAAAGTTAAATATTAATCTCACCAACTTTAGTAACTAAGTTACATTTATGAATCATTTAGTTACTTTAACCAAATAATTCAATTTTGCTTTAATTAATTAATTGTATAAGCTAAGTAATTAATATTGTATATTAATTTAACAATTAAATTAATTCACAAAATAATTACTAATTTAATGTAAATCAAAAACTTACATTAATTATACAATACATTTATATCAACTCTTGATATAAAATTAATTAATTCAATTCATCTCATGAATTATCGGATTAAACAATTTAATCCTAAAACCCAAAAATACTTTGTCAACATTTGACGAAAGGTCGCTCTAGTGCTCAACGAGTAAACTTAATATAGTGGAACTCTCTAGGCTCACGTTTGGTTGTTACGTATATATATACATATATATCTCATATACTTGTATACATATTTCATGAAGGCCTGCCCACCTACAAATCATGACTAAAACAAACACGACACGTCGAACCATACAAGTCGAGGTTAAAACGCTAATGTATAATCCCTTCGTCATTAGCATTTCCAATTGAGTAAGGTTATAGTTATACTGTCAAAACCTTATCTACTCAATATATGAAATTTTTATCCTTATATTCCATTAATAAATAATATAGCAAAAACTCTTTTTGAATATTATTTATAATGTTAAAGAAATAATTTTTTCAACGAACTTTCGGCCAAAAGATTTCCGGAATATATTCTGAAATTTTCTGGAAATAAAATCCAACCATATGGGCTGATGAATCCTCATCTTTACACACACCGATCTTCGTGAGCATCGGTCTATACTTAACAGTCATCCAGAGGCCAGACCATGAAAGGTCTCTGACATGCATTGTATCAGGCACAAGTATCACTCACAAGACCACAGTGGTGTCTCAAGTCAAATGACCACAATAACTACTCAACTCGAAAAGATAGCTATTGACAGTTTTATGGAATATCTATTAGTCATCTTTTATGAGTTTGTTCAATATTCATTCAATTAATGAATATCTGCATTTCTATACGAACTTCCGCTAAGCTCACAGTCTGTTGAGACAAACCATATATCCATTACATATATAGACAATGCACTAGTCTTACCAATATAATGACCGACCCATGTCAATATATCTAGACTAAGAATAATTTATATTCGAGAGAATGCGTGATATTTCTCAACACCATTTGCAACTCTTGCAACTATATCACCATATGTAGTAACTCTCGGGTCTTTACTAAATTCATATAAGGTTCCGAGTGTAACTCGAAATCTCTAACTCTTAGAGTAATCTAACATTAGATTTACATTATATAAATAAAGTAAGAGTTTTACCATATATAAAAATAAATAATCATGATAAAATAAATATTATATTGCATAAATATCAAATATTCATACAAAAGTGAATGGTGCTCGATCGCCATTTCCAACACTCCCACTTGATCTAGTGCCATTCACGATGGTATCTAATACCCATGACTCCACGTGTTTCTCAAACACCTTGGGAGTTAAGGCTTTAGTTAGTGGATCCGCTACATTTGTTCATTTGGTACTTTACAAACTTTAATGGCACCGCCGTTGAGAGAGAACACAAACCCAGATGTAGACTTTCTATCATCTGGATCAGATTGAAAATCTGAATCTGTGTAACCTCTCAATTGTAAGTCATTTTCTCCATAAATGAGAAACTTATCCTTTGTACCCTTAAGGTATTTCAGAATATGTTTCACAGCCATCCAATGGTCCTGACCCGGATCAGACTGATAACGGCTTGTAACACTTATAGCCATGCTGATATCAGGTCTAGTACATAACATGTCATACATTATGCTACCAACAGCGGAAGCATAAGGCTGGCTAAGCATTTTAGCCTTTTCATCATCTGTCTTAGGACACATTTTCTTAGACAGATGAATAGCACATTGACTGTCTTACAGTCAATAAAGTTGTACCTTTCTAAGATCAAATCAATGTACTTGGACTGAGAGAGTCCTATCAACCTCCTCGCTCTATCTCTATAAAGTTTTATACCTAGTATATAAGAGGCCTCTCCCAAATCCTTCATGGAGAAATTCTTACTGAGATAGGCTTTGACAGATTGTAACATACCTATATCGTTTCTGATAATAAGTATATCATCAACATAAAGCACTAAGAAGACTACCATGCTCCCACTACCTTTTTATAGACACATGATTCCTCTTCATTTTTAATGAAACCAGACGATCTGATCACATCGTCAAAACGAAGATTCCAACTACGGGAAGCTTATTTAAGTCCATAAATAGACTTTTTAAGCTTACATACCAGATTAGGATCTTTGGCGAATGTGAATCCCTCGGGTTGTTCCATATGGATATCTTCCTCAAGATTTCCATTCAGAAAAGCCGTTTTCACATCCATCTCCAGCCAAATTTCATAATCATAGTGTGCAGAAATAGCTAATAAAATCCTGATTGACTTAAGCATGGCTACAGGAGAAAAGGTTTCCTCATAATCAATACCTGATTTCTGAGTATATCCTTTTGCTACTAGTCGGGCCTTAAAGGTTTCAACATTTCCATCGGGCCCCCGCTTCCTCTTATAAACCCATTTACAACCGATAGGAACAATTCCGTCGGGAAGCGGAACCAAGTCCCAGACTTGATTATCATGCATTGAGGCAATCTCGGATTTCATAGCTTCCAGCCATTTCTCCGCATTGATGTCTAACATCGCCTCACTGTAGGTTAAAGGATCTTTTTCTTCAATTAAGAAAACATCGAGTGTATCATCAGATGACGTCATGTACCTGACAGGGGGTCTCGATATCCTTTGTGACCTACGAGGTGGTTGTGTCAAAGGTATCTCATCTTCTTGAACTTCTGGTTCTATCGTCGATTCAATGTTACTTTATTGACTTCATCTAAATCAATCATTCTATGATCTGCACTTTCTAACACAAATTGTGTTTCTAAGAAAGTTGCATTCCGAGCAACGAACACATTTCGATTCTCGGGATCATAGAACTGATATCCCCATGAAATTTTTAGATATCCAATGAATCGATACTTGTACCCTCTAGGTGCAAGTTTATCCCGCTGTGCAACTCTTACATAGGCAGGACAACCCCAAATCTTAACATATTTAAGACTCGGTTTCTTTCCAGTCCATAACTCATACGGAGTAGTCGGAACAGCTTTCGATGGAACTTTGTTCAAAAGATAAGCGACAGTGTCTAGAGCATGGCCCCATAAGTATATTGGTAGATCAGTAAAACTCATCATCGATCGAACCATATCTAATAAAGTTCGATTCCTCCTCTCCGAAACACCATTGTGTTGAGGAGTGCCTGGAGGAGCATACTGAGCGAGAATCCCATTCTCTTTTAAATAACTCACGAACTCACTGCTCATGTACTCACCGCCCCGATCTGATTGAAGGCATTTCAAGAGTTTTCCGGTTTGTTTCTCTCTACTTCAAATCGGTATTCTTTGAACTTTTCAAAAGTTTCCGATTTGTGTTTCATAAGAAACACATAACCATATCGTGACAAATCATCGATAAAAGTTACAAAGTATTGAAACCCACCCATGGTAGCATGATTTAAAGGACCACATACATCGGAATGTACAAGTTCCAATAAATCATTAGCACGGTGTCCAACACCACTAAATGAGGATTTGGTCATTTTACCTTGAATACAATATTCGCAAACTGGTAAAGGTTCTATGGTTAGATCCGATATCACACCATCCTTAACTAGTTTGGTTAGGCGTTTTATGCCTATATGACCTAATCTCATATGCCAAAGTTCTGTGTTATTTATTTCTTCCGATCTTTTCCTTTTAGATTTCTCTATATTAAAGACATCACGATTTTTGGTAAGAATGTAATGACCATCAACCATGGGACATGAAACAAGCAAAACATTCACATTATCATATAAATTCAAAAGACCATCTTTAATATTTACATGAAATCTTTCATTGTCAAGTACATGAAGTGAGATGATTTGTCGTATCATATTATGCACAAAATAACAGTTATGAAGTGTAATATTACATTCATCCGAGAGTGTCAAACACAAAATCCTACTGCTTCAACTTGTAGAGAATCTCTATTCCCTACTCGCAGTTGGATCTCTCCCGGGCTTTAGTCTTCTAGTTTCTCTCAGATCCTGCAACGAATTGCAGATATGAGAAGGACAATAAGTGTCTAACACCCAAGTCGAACTAGAATCAAAAGCAAGTGTAATGTCAATAATAGGAAACAAATACTTGAGGGCTCTATCTTCAAAGAAGCTAAATATATTAGGCAGTTGTGTTTCCAGTGTCCAAGCATGTCGCAGTGGAAACATTTTCCTTTTGCAACATCTGTCTTCACCTTCGTTTAGAAACCCCTGCGAAGCAACCTTTGGACCTTTACCTTTAACTTTCTTCTTCTTTTTTCTGTTTCTTCCCAGCCAGCTTTTGAGAAGCCTGAGAAGGTCCAGAAGAAGAACCACCAGTGACCATGAAAGCATAACTATTCTTATTCATGTCTTCTTGAGCCGTCAGCAACATATTGTGCAACTCAGAATAGGTGGGAAGCATCTTATGCATGTTAAAGTTAACGATAAGGTCATTGAAAGACTTAGGAAGAGATGCGAGAATCACATTATTCCCGAGGCGGTTATCAATAGGAATA
This sequence comes from Zanthoxylum bungeanum, assembly GCA_019454045.1. NCBI lineage: Eukaryota > Viridiplantae > Streptophyta > Magnoliopsida > Sapindales > Rutaceae > Zanthoxylum > Zanthoxylum bungeanum. The sequence continues at coordinate 58,695 of SKCR01017620.1, forward strand.
TCCATCCTTTCAAGCTCTTCGATACAGTCTATTAGCCTCATCACATGTGGGCTAACAGGTTTCCCTCCGGGAGGAAAGTATGGAAAAGCTCGACAGCCACCCTATGCATCTCTACCTGTGGTCGATCACTGAATAGTTCCTTCATATGCATCAAAATGGATCCGGAATCAGGCATCGGCATATACTTCCTCTGTAGTTCTGGCACCATAGATCCCAAGATGTATGATCGGACTTTCCGATCATCATCCTTCCATTTGATGAACGTCTCACGTTCTTCATCTAAAGCATCATCTGAAACCCTTGCGGGCATTGGACGATCAAGAACATATTCAAGTTGCTCCGCTTGGAAAAGAATACGGAGATTCATAAGCCAAACATTATAATTAACAGCACCTTGGAGCTTATGCGTATCAAGTATACGCGAAAGCGAGTTCGACACAGACATTCTGTCTACACAAGGATAAAATAAAGCAGAAATTAATATTTAAATATCATGATAAAACACTAAATAGAATATGGATTTACTTTTTCTATAAAGTGCCCTCGCATTGTCTTACATATTCTTTATAATCTCTACATAACAAGAATACGGAAATTTAACTCTTAAATCTCACAATGCAAAGTATATCCTTCTTGACATTTACGCAAGTCTCACGCTTTAGCAATATTGACCATTGTAAATTCGAGAAGGTAGATAACTATTGTCAATTGCATCTCATGCAACTCTTACATTCGGTTCTAAATCGAATCTCATCCTCACGCTTTAGCAATATTGGATAGTTCAATTTTTAGATCAACTTGCCTATTGCCGAAAGTAAGATACTAATATTAACCTCACGCTTTAGCAATATTGGAAAATACTTTCTCTTAAATTCGACTCATCTCATGCTTAACCGAAATAGTAGAAAACATTATAACCAATCCCTCACGCTTTAGCAATATTGGGAAAATCACAATGGTTTCACTAACACCGTATTGAGTCCTTTCATATCCCTTCTTCCTCCACCAAATTGAGCTTCCTTCTATCTCCACCAAATTGAGCTCCTCCAAGAACAAATCTTGGTGTTCAAAAGGTGGTTTTGATCACTCAAGAGTAGCAACCAATTTTTCCCCAAATTTTAACTCTTAAAACCCTAGGAAAAGAAAACTTCAAGAACAATAATCAACCTCTAACTCTTAAGATTAATTATATGCTCATGATAATTTATTTGGTTGACCTTTGGTGAGATATAGGCTTGATTTTGAAAAACAAAATTTAATTCTTCTCTTGTTCTTTCGGCAAGCAAGAGAGCAAAAGCAAGGAAAATGAAAATTGCTTTCTTTTCGGCAGAGAGAGAAGAAAAAGAAAAGCCCATAGACTTTGTTGTTCTCTCATTTTCTTTTTATTACTTTTTGTTGGTCAACTGCAGTTGGTAAGTTGAGAAAGAAGCCAAAAATCAATTTATTTATTTTCGGCAGAAGCAGTGAGCCAAAGAGAAAAAAAACAAAGCAATTGTTTTTCATTTTCTTTTTATTAATTAAAATTAATAAAATAAATCAAAGCCTTTCATTTAAACCATGGTTTAAGGGAATCTTTTCCCTACACCACATATTCAAAAGATTTAACTCAACCAAAGTTAAATATTAATCTCACCAACTTAGTAACTAAGTTACATTTATGAATCATTTAGTTACTTTAACCAAATAATTCAATTTTGCTTTAATTAATTAATTGTATAAGCTAAGTAATTAATATTGTATATTAATTTAACAATTAAATTAATTCACAAAATAATTACTAATTTAATGTAAATCAAACTTACATTAATTATACAATACATTTATATCAACTCTTGATATAAAATTAATTAATTCAATTCATCTCATGAATTATCGGATTAAACAATTTAATCCAAAAAACCCAAAAAATATTTTGTCAACATTTGACGAAAGGTCGCTCTAGTACTCAACGAGTAAACTTAATATAGTGGAACTCTCTAGGCTCACGTTCGGTTGTTACGTATATATATACATATATATCTCATATACTTGTATACATATTTCATGAAGACCTACCCACCTACAAATCATGACTAAAACAACACGACACGTCGAACCATACAAGTCGAGGTTAAAACGCTAATGTATAGTCCCTTCGTCATTAGCATTTCCAATTGAGTAAGGTTATAGTTATACTGTCAAAACCTTATCTACTCAATATATGAAATTTTTATCCTTATATTCCATTAATAAATAATATAGCAAAACTCTTTTTGAATATTATTTATAATGTTAAAGAAACAATTTCTTCAACGAACTTTCGGCCAAAAGATTTCCGGAATATATTCTAAAAATTTCTGGAAACAAAATCCAACCATATGGACTGACGAATCCTCATATTAACACACACCAATCTTCGTGAGCATCGGTCTATACCTAACAGTCATCCATAGGCCAGACCATGAAAGGTCTCTGACATGCATGGTATCAGGCACAAAGTATCACTCACAAGACCACCGTGGTGTCTCAAGTCAAAGGACCACAATAACTACTCAACTCGAAAAGATAACTATTGACAGTTTTATGGAATATCTATTAGTCATCTTTTATGAGTTTATTCAATATTCATTCAACTAATGAATATCTGCATTTCTATACGAACTTCCGCTAAGCTCACAGTCTGTTGAGACAAACCATATGTCCATTACATATATAGACAATGAACTAGTCTTACCAATATAATGACCGACTCATGTCAATATATCTAGACTAGGAATAATTTATATTCGAGAGAATGCGTGGTATTTCTCAACACCATTTGCAACTATTGCAACTATATCACCATATGTAGTAACTCTCGGGTCTTTACTAAATTCATATAAGGTTCCGAGCGTAACTCGAAATCTCTAACTCTTAGAGTAATCTAACAATTAGATTTACATTATATAAATAAAGTAAGAGTTTTACCATATATAAAAATAAATAATCATGATAAAATAAATATTATATTGCATAAATATCAAATATTCATACAAAAAGTGAATGGTGCTCGATCACCATTTCCCACAGTTGTATGCAAACTTAGATATGGGTTATTCTTGCGTATGTATGTTGCGTAGACTTGGTTATATTAACGTATAAATCCGTTCATTACAAGTGGCATAAGTAAGGGACCATTCTGAACCCAACGGTTTGAGGTTTTCCCTTGCGAGGGGTGAGTGCGGCCTTAAATCATTTCCCAGTTCACACTAGGTGGCGACTCCATTTTATTTCTCCGATTTAGTCCCCTGCGGGCTACTCCGTACTCTCAAACGGTTTGCGAGCCTGAAATAACGTCGTTGATTTCTGTGTCCTACACCTAATGTAAATACATTCCCTGAGGGCAGATTCAAAACATAGGTGCCACGACCAAAACGACGACTCTCGTCCCATTTTCGACTCGCATGTCGATCTCCCCTGAAGCCATTCTCCTGCTAATCTGCAGCTCCTGCACATCAGTACATATGTGAGTACCACATCCAATATCAAAAAGTAATTTTTGAAACTAGTAGTAGACATGTTTATTTCAATAACAAACATATCTGAAGCCGGAGCCTTGCCCGCCTTCGCTTCCTCCAAGTCCGCCTTGAACTTACGACAGTCACGCTTCCAGTGACCCTGTTTGCCACAGTGTAAGCGGACGTCTTGGGATTTGTCCTTTTGTCTTCCCAGAAGACTGTGATGATTTAGCCTTGCCCTTCTTCTTCTTCTTCTTCACACCCCCAGAAGTCTTCGGCCAAGCCTTGACCTTCTTGGATGTCGAAGTAAGATGCGCCTCATGCTTCTTACCTTTCAGAAGCTCTGGCTCTGCCTCTCTTTGAGCTAGCCATTAACTCTCCAAGAGTTTTCTCTTGGTTCATCATATTATAGTTCATGATAAACCCGCCCCAGCAATCGGGCATAGACTGTAAGATCAAATCTATGGAAGTCTCGGCCTCGAAGGTAATGCTCAACTGATGTAGCTGTTTGATGTCAGCAATCATCTACGACATGTAGTGTTCGACAGATGTACCCTCTGACATACGAGAGCGAAAGAGCTTCTTTTGCAAATCATACTTCTGAGATCTAAGATTAGATCTATGAAGATCCTTCAATTTGAACATCATTGCATAATGATCCAATCCCTTGTTCTGACAACAAAACTGATGAGTCATTGCAGCAAGCATAACGGATTGAGCCGTAAAGTTATCATCACGGTGAGTCTTCAAAAGCTCATGCTCTACTGGCTGCTAAAGTCCGGGCTCAGGCCCGAGAGGTCTCTCTATTACATAGAGCAACTTCTCAGTTCCGAGGACTATCCTGAGGTTCATTTCCTAGTCTAGAAATTTTGCGCCGTTAAGACATTCTCACCAATTATTATGTCCATAACGCTTATCTTTCCAGCAATTTTGATTGCTATAGTCCAACTATCCAATAAAATATTTCAGGTACACTCAAATGCAATGGTTACTATAGTACAACTATATAACCAACTACAAATGGAGTAGTGTTGAGTACAGTCTAACTGTTCAAAGAAAACAATAAATGAATAATATTAATCCACCTAGTAAATATAATAACGAGAAATAATAATAATAGAGCGCGCATATTAGCGAGTATTAAACAAAATTGTAAATTTAATACTAGCCTCCCACTAATTTTCGGCGAGCCTCTAACCCTCCGTTGAGTACTCGGGAAACCTAGTTTCCTAGTGGGCTAGGATCCCGTTAAATAATACACAACCTTGTCTTTGGCCAACAAGGTGTATAAAATTTAACTAGGTAGATCTCTAAGATCAATTGGATCCCATCCAATTCCTAGATCCGGTAGGTGGACATCCAAGTCCGAAACATATATCTAATATATTTCCTAACTTGTTTCCTCTGAATCAACTAGCCTTGGCTTTAGCTCAACAAGCTTAATGATCCAGTTAAGCGCGACCCATTGACAGTGGGAAAGCTTCGAATCCACGTCGATGAACAAGAGTGACCTTGACTTTGGCCAACAAGTCACAACAGCCCAAGACATGTGATATTAACAAAGCTTTCATGTTTAAAACACATCCGCGATAGACAATGATCTTGACTTTGGCCAACAAATCAAAGCCAATATTGGATCTTGAGAGAGAACCACTCAATGGAAGGAAACGCTTAATATTAAATGCAAGGGCGGTTCAGAA
>SKCR01017621.1:0-63847 GCA_019454045.1 Zanthoxylum bungeanum
CATCAACATTAGTAGCAGTCTTGGGGATGCGTCCCAGGGTTGAGGCCCACGTCAACACATATACCAGTTGCAGTTATTGGGATGCGTCCCAGGATCGAGGTCCATTACATCATCAGTTTTGGGATGCGTCCCAGGGTCGAGGCCCACTTTTTGTCAGCAGTATTGGGATGCATCCCAGTTTCGAGGCCCCCGTTGTCGGTTGCAGCTATTGGGATGCGTCCCAGGATCGAGGTCCACTGCATCATCAGTTTCGGGATGCGTCCCAGGGTCGAGGCCCCCGTTGTCGGTTGCAGCTATTGGGATGCGTCCCAGGATCGAGATCCACTGCATCATCAGTTTTGGGATACGTCCCAGGGTCGAGGCCCACCTTTTGTCAGCGGTATTGGGATGCGTCCCAGGGTCGAGGCCCCCGTTGTCGGTTGCAGTTATTGGGATGTGTCCCAGGATCGAGGTCCACTGCATCATCAACTCAGTTCGAGACAGCAGGCAAGTCAGGTGGCAGCTGGCGAGCCAGGTAAGTGAAAATGCATTACATAACTTTGATAGGATTGTCACTGTTACACATTACACAACTCCCATCAAAGTGGGGGCGACTGTAGGCACTGTATTTTTGCATATAAGTCCCTATGATGAGTCTCATTTGGAGACGCTACCTTTTAAGTCACGGAATTCGCGTGAAACGGACGTCGGAAGGGGAAATTCAGAATGGGCATGTCATCAGATTCATTTCACAAGTTCACTGTTTTTGTTCGTGCTGTGTTCGTTACCACGTTCGAACGTTAGGCAGATTGCGGGCGTTCGTGTAGCGTTCGAATAGGCGTTCGAACGGTGTCAGTATTTCTGGTTTTGCTGCTAGCCTTACACCCAAGCCCAATTAACCCACCAAAGCCCATAAAACACATCCCAATTAATTAAATACATGTTTAACACATGGAGAATTAAATAAAATCTAAAAATCATATACCAAAGTAAAATAAATATCAAATAAAATCATACCAATTTAAAATCAATCAAGAATATTATATACCAAACTAAACAAATTGTATGCCTAATCAAAACAAATTAAATATATTAATTTCCTAATTAACCAAATTTTGTCCCCCATTCAATCTTTTGCTTTCCTTGTAAGACACTAATTGGTCTCCTTCCTATACAAGCACATGGACACCCTAGCCATTGGCCTATAAAAGAAACCCAATTCCAACACTTCCCTCTCCTAGCTCATTCACACAAAAAAAACTCCTAGCATTCATACATAACAAAAGCTAAGCAATAAAGAATTATCTCCTCCTCCCTCACTCTCAATTACCAAAAATACACACCCCTTAAACACCCTTACATTACCGAAAATCACAGCCTTTAAACACCATTGCATTACCAAAAATCACACCCCCATACAGTAGCCTAAACACCTTAAAACAACCCCCGAAAACATCCAAGACAGTAGCCTAAAAACACCAAAACAGTGACCAAAATACAGTAGCAAAACAGCAGTAAAACAGCAGCGAAATGGAGGGAAAACAATAGGCCGAACAGCAAAGCAGTGAAGGGAAACGTTGAACCAGTGAACCGGAGGAGTTACGGAGCATCCACCATTCTGACGACCGTGTACGGTACTTCCGAAAGTCGACATAAAAGGTTAGTCCTGAGGGCACATTTCTCATTAGTTTATATTCATCTTTTAATTGTTTATTGAATCTTATTCGCATGAGAGTCGTTGCATAATGTGTGTTGTGGCCCTTGAATGAATGAAAATGTGTCGCCTTTTGTGGTATATAGGATGGAAACCAGAACATAAAATTCATAGCCGATTCCGAATGGACGGTAGTATGATCTGTACTCGGGATACAACTCCACGTACTACTTGAGTATACGTCACATATTTTATTTCACGATATCTTGATTTGTTTATTATCGTTATCTATTTTCTGCATGTTATTTGTTTGAGTAATGATGAGGTCAAGCACATGTGCTTAGTAAGTGCGATTAAAGGTCCTCTATTTCGAGGGGATAAAATCCTTTACCACGATGCTTCGCCGCGCCGGATGATGTATATTCGGTTGAATGTGAGATGTGTTCAATCGGGTATACGAAGTCTGATATTGTTGTTTCTTTTATTTCTTAAATGCATTGTGTCATTAGCGCATGGGCTTAGTAAGTGCGATTAAAGGTCCTCTATTTCGAGGGGTTAAAATCCTTTACCACGATGATTCGCCGCGCCGGACGATGTATATTCGGTTGAATGTGAGATGTGTTCAATCGGGTATACGAAGTCCGATATTGTTGTTTCTTTTATTTCTTATTTACATTGTGTTATTAGCGCATGGGCTTAGTAAGTGCGATTAAAGGTCCTCTATTTCGAGGGGTTAAAATCCTTTACCACGATGCTTCACCGCGCCGGACGATGTACACATGATTGGATGAGAATGAGTTCAATCGGACACGTTAGGTCATACATTGTGGATTTTTTTGTCTATGTATGTGTTGCATGCATCAGGTCTGGTTCCGTTCGAACGCGTTATCGAACGCTACACGAACGTGAACCTTCTGTTTACCGTTCGAACGCATTTTCGAACGCTACTCGAACGCGCACGCATTTTCTTTGTTTCATCATGCATCAGGTCTGGTTCCGTTCGAACGTGTTCTCGAACTCTATACGAACGCGAACCTTCTGTTTACCGTTCGAACGCGTTTACGAACGCTACATGAACGCACACACACTAAACTGAGTCCTTTTCATCATGTTCTATGCGTATTTTCCCCCTATCAGTTATCCCTTTGTATTACGAACCTGATTACCTCTTTTCATTACGCATGATTGTGCAATTGCCATTTATTTGTATTCCCCACATGTATGAGTACAATGTGCTTATTAAGTTGTATGTTTGCCGTATGTTAATTTACCTTATGCATGCAAATTGGGACATAGATTATATGCAAATAGCTTGTATGAAAATTGAGACATAGATTAAATGCAAATATGTTGTATGCTAATCCGGACATAGGTTATACGCAAACTTAGATATGAGCCTTGTATTTATGCATGCGAAATTAGAAGTAAATTATCCTTGGAAATAAATGTTGCTTAGGCTTGGTTGTATTATTGCACAATCATTTTATTACAAGTGTCATAAGTAAGGGACCATTCCGAACCCAATGGTTTGAGGTCTTCCCTTACGAGGGGTGAGTGCGGCCTTCAAATCTTTGTCTCGGTTCACACCGGGTGGTGACTCCATCATTCTCCGGTTTAGTCACCCGCGGGCTACTCCGTACTCCCAACCGGGCCGCGAGCCCGGAACAGCATGCGTCGCCTAGTTTCTGTGTTCCCACAATATGCCAATATATCCAATATATAGCCTAACCTTTTTCTCAGAATCAACTAAGCCTTGGCTTTGGCTCAACAAGCTTAATGAAACCAGTTAAGTGTGACCCATCGACGGTGGGAAAGCTTCGTAATCGAGGCCGATGAATAAGAAGTGACCTTGACTTTGGCCAACAAATCACAACTTGCCCAAGGCGTACGATATGAAACAAAGCCTTCATGATTCAAACACATTCTCGATGGACAAAGATCTTGACTTTGGCCAACAAACCAATGCCAATCTTGGATCTTGAGAGAGAATCACTCAATGGAAGGAAAAACGCTTAATATGAAATGAGGGTTTTTTCGCGTAAATTGGCAACCAATTTATTATCTTTGATTAGGTCTCATCATACACCCTTAATCATGCATTCTAAAGGCATAATAAGGCTCAAATAAAATAATAATGATATTCGAATGGATATATAACAAACTTTGTTCCTAGAACAAATCTCTCCATTTCCTCTCTCCCGCTAGCACTATTCATACTTTTACCCAATTACATAATACTTCTAAAGAAACCTTATTTACATTTAGGGGAATTGGTGAGAAGAGAAATACAATGAGATAAGGAGATAATAGGCTGGACACGCATGTCCAATTTAATAAATTCTAAATTTATTACAACAATTTCCAAAATTGCCCTCACCCATCTAATATCCATCTGATATACATTATTCATACATAAATCCAAGTCGTCACACAAAGCATGTTATTCAATCAATCTAATCCAATTAATTAATCTTTGAATTAATGGCCATCTAATGTTCAAACAATGATTTGATTTGCACGAGTACAACTCTTTTAAGAATAAATACTCAAGTACGTATTCTTGAATTATATCGAACCACAATTTTAAATCCAATTTAAATTATATTCAATACTAATTCATATTCAATTCTAAATTAAATAATTACATTTTATTAATGTGCCTTTACGATTTAGATTCTAAATATAATCTTAATGGGTCTCAAAGGCCCAATTAGTATCTAATACTATTCAATTAAAGTCCAATGAGCTTTTAATTAATTCTATAGGCATGGGCTTTGGAAATTATGGGTCAAACCCAAGATGCCAATGCCCAATTAGAAATCACCCTATGCCAAAAATCAATTTAGGCCCATTAGACCCAATTAAATTATTAAAGGCCCAATTATCATATTTGGTCTTTATGGAAATGGTTTTAGGCCCAATTGGATCCAACCAATTATCCTAAACCAAACTTGGCCCAACCAAGCCCATTAAGCCCAATTACAACAATTAAATTAATACAACATTCCAAATCACATATTAATTTAATTAAAGTGCAATTAGTACAATTAATCAATTAATCTAACATTTCCAAAATACTAATTAATTCAATTAATCATACTCAACATTTCCAATTCATGTCCAACACAAATTAAAACAAAATCAATCTATTACATGCTTCACACTCCACGACAATCATCATAAAATAACATCCAATTTTTGATTTCAATCTAATTAAAATAACAATCAATATTCATTTCATGCTTTTAACATATCCAATTTGTCAAAATTCAAAAATCACCATGAGCATTTTAAAGGGTTCCATTCGGCCATGGCTCAAGAATTGGGGATTTTTGATCCAATCAATTATTCTCAATTCTTTTGATGCAAAAATCCAATTCATCATAATCCAACCACAACCAAACAACCAATTTAGGAAAATCAAGCTCCAAACACAAAAATCCCAAATTAAAGTAATGAACCCTAGAATTCCAAATCAAACTTAGATCGCTTTGATACCATTGTAAGTGTTCCTAGAACATGTCAAGATCGTCTAAGAGTGATTTGTGTGTGAATAAAATCAAAAGAGTTGCGGAAAATACTCATATTGATCGGATGAGTTCAAAACTTTTTATGCATTTCGGTGGATGCTTCAAGTCCTTCTTGAGTGTTTCCAACACTTGGGTGAGTTTCCCTATCACCTTGATTCACTCCTTGATGTGCTATCAAGAACAAATGAAAGAAAAAATTGCTCTCCAAGAGAGACAATAGTGTTCGACAAAGTGAGAGGAAGAGAGGGATGAAGTTGTTTGATATTTTTGATTTCCAAAATCAATTACCAAAAGTCAACAAGGAAAATGTGTATATACTTTTCCAAAAAGAAATTACAAAGTGTGTTGGACAAGTTAACTTTAAAGCTCCCAACCACTTCCATCACCAAAAAGGTGACTAGTGATATAAGTTGGTGGGCCCTACTTTAATTCAAAAATCAAGTGGATTGCTCAACACATTTCGGGCTCAGATTCGCTTAATTTGATTAAACGAATTTTCCGTCGCAACGTAATTAAATCTAATTTAATTAAATAATAATGCATAGCAAAATTATTATGGAAGTCGCTTACGAATTAATTCTAAATTAATTCGTTCGCTCGAATTAAAATCCAATTTTAATTCCGCATTGAAATCTAATTTCAATTAATATATCTAATATATTATTTTAGCCCAATTAAGTAAATTAAATAGAAAAATATAATTTAACTATTAAATTCATTTTACCGATTAATTGTAAATTAATCGCGTTCTCTCTTCTCGACGAATTTAATCCCAGATAAATTCTCGACGCAATTAATCCCAGATTAATTCTTTCTTTTTTAATTAATCCCAGATTAATTTATTGCCGTAATTAATCCCAAATTAATTTTCTGTCTCATAATTAATCATAGATTAATTTTCTGTTCGAGTCAAATCTCAACGGTGAATCTTTGGGAAACGACCCAAGAGATCCCTGGATATGTTGACAGTAAATACGGTCATCGGACTATCCTAATACGTGCATACCCGGTACCACGTTCTCACCGATTTACAAGACATGGTTGGCTTCTAGCAAAACACCGTGCCTACCCAATTCTCCAGAAATATTCTTTAAAGGAATATATAATCTTTTTCAGGCGTAATATACGTAGTATTGCGTATAACGATCCAGTATCGATATCACATGCTAGGCCTATGGCTGGAATTGTGTCTGCCCCATACGAAGCATATATCAGATCTCTGGTAACTAGTCTCTATAATCGAATAATCATGACCTAGTCATATTATCCCGATGACTGCAATACTTGATGAGCGGAAAATATATCAATATTTACCGCCCCTTTTACTTAGGCATTTGATGAATTTATCAATTTGTTTTTCTACTTCGTTTCGAAATTCTTTGAACCTTGCAAAGGTTTCCGATTTATGTTTCAGCAAGTAAACATAATTATACCGTGACGAATCATCGGTAAATGTTACGAAGTAAGAAAAACCACTATGAGCAGTGTGACTTATAGGACCACATACATCACTATGTACAAGCCCCAATAAGTAAATGGCTTGATGTCCAACACCAATAAATAGGCTTTGGTCGTTTTACCCTAAATATAAGATTCACAAGATGGAAAAGACTGTATGGTCAAATTCCCAATAAGACCATTCTTAACCAACTGGGTTAGGCGTCGTACACCTATATGTCCTAACCGTATATGTCATAATTCAGTATCAGTAATTTCAGATCTTTTATGTTTATTATCCCCAATTTCATAAACATCTCTAACGACATGCAAAATATAATGACCACGTGAATTTGAATATTTGTGTAATAAAACATAATTCATATCATATATATACATATAACGATTGTTAATATGTACATGATATCCTTTTGTATCTAATACAAACAAGACGATAATATTAGCTACACAACCAGGAATAAAAACACAATATGTCAAAATGATGATGCCTCTGGATAGACGAATCTCGTATTCGCCAACATCTGCTGCAGATAAAGAATCTCAATCCCAAAACGTAGCTGCATCTCGCCTGGATCCAACATCCTACTGACCTTCAGTCACTGCAACGAATTACTAATTTAAGTAGGACTAGCATAATCTAAAACCCATCCAGAACCTATGGCTTCACAAGCCAAAGAGATGTCAATGATAGGGAAAATAAACATACCTGATATGGCGGCTCTCTCCCGTCTGACGAAAGCTATGTAATCTAGACAGTTGCTCCTCCAGTGTCCAATCTTGCCACAGAGGCATCATTTTTCCTCAAGGGCTTTCTTCTTTGCCTTGCCCGGCTTCGCTACTTTTCCTTTGGGAGGAACAACAAAGCCAATCTTCTTTGCCTTTTTCTTTTTCTTCTTATTCTTCTTCTTTTTATTGCCAGATCTCGTAAATTGAGAATGAGAAGAACTAGGCAAAGAGGACTTTGAAATGAGTGTCGGTACACCCTTCTTGATGTCCTTCTCAACAGTCTGAAGCATCCTATGCAACTGACTATAGGAACAACAAATGCCATGCATGTTGAAGTTCATGATGAACTGGGAATATGACGGTGGGAATGAGCCAAGAATCAAATTCCGACCCATAGTCTCATTCAGCAGGAAGTCAGACCTCTTAAGCTTCTCGATATGATCCATTATATGTAAGAAATATGGACTCACTGGCTTACCATTAGCCAAACGATCGTGGAACAATTCCACAAAGATCCTATATACCAGGGTCAGCTTCTAGTTCAAAAAGGGCTCCATAAGATGAGTTATGATACTAAATGAGTCAGTAATATCAGCATATTGCCTCTTCAGATCAGAAGACACATTACATAGAATGAGTGACCTGACTCTCAAATCATCATCTCTCCATTTCTGAAATGTCTCTCTCTCTTCAGGTGTCGACTCTGGAGCAATATCCAACGGTACTGGATTATCCAGCACATAACCCAACTTCTCAGATCTCAAGACAATCTTAAGATCCAATTCCCATTCTGAAAAGTTCTCAGGACCATTCAATTTGTTCGCGTTCAGGACACGTGTAAAAGGATTAGAGGAAGTAGTAGTTGTCATCACAAACTTAGCGAAAGAAAAAGGAGTTAGCAGATAAAAATAATATCATCAATATCATAAAACATCCAACATATCATGAAATTTTAATATATGGATGTCCTCCAACTGTTTTACATAAATTGATAATCTGTAATCAAAATACGAGAATTTAATAATTAAATTAAATTCTATAGCAGAAAGTAAACCTCACAAATATAATTCGACACACAGCTTTAGTACATTGTACCTAACTATATTTGAAAATGGATAACAATTATCAATCACATCCGATGTGACTCTTTAAAATAGGTCTTGAACCGTTTTCGATCTTCACTGCTTTGGCATCTATTGGTATGCACTTTCGCTAGAATTTATTTCTTATCAAATAAGTTTTACCGGTATAAACAACCACGGTATCAGGAAAAATATTTACAACCTCGAATTTATTTCCATTGACCATAGTCGCACTGATTTGGCAGATACAACCACGACATCAAGAAAAATATTTACATCCGTATTGACGAGACAAACCCATTAGTGTACAATACACTCACAGAAAATAAAGCCTTATTATAGAGATTTTTAAAATATTGTCAAACGGTTAAAATAATTGATCTAATCAATTAATTCGTAAGCATGTGTAAAATTAATTGAGTTAAATATCAAATATTTAAAGCATGAAAAATTATTTTAGATGTGGGATCAGACGCTCTGATACCATTTTGTTGGGGTAAGCGCAACAAAGAGGCGGTGGAATGGCGTAAAAGGTTTTAAACATTTTAAAATTTTTCCCGAGCGAATTAATTAATATCAAATATTTTTTAATTAACTCAAAGTAGTTTTTAAATATATTATTTATTAAGAATTAACAACATAATATATTTCGAAACACGACAAATTATTTTACGAAAATATTTTCCGACAAATACTACGCATAACGGGCAAACGATCAAATCGGTTGATCAACCGCCGATCCGGGTCAACGTGGTCACTTGGACAGTGACCGGTCAGCCCTTGGGCTGCCAAACAGTGACCAGTTCACTGTTTGGACACGGCGAGCCCATTTTGACGCGATTTTTGCCATTTTCTCGCATTTTCACCTTGGAATAATTTTCGAAATTAATCCACCACCCAATGTACATCCAAAATCATCCAAATTACATATTTTTCCATGAAAAATATTCTTTTTTACACACCCAAATCAGATCTGATCCAGTAACAGTTTTTGTTCAATTTTCATGTCAATATTCAATTTATTTACAAAATTAATCCAATTAATTTACACCAAATTAATCACCACAATATAAAGCCTCAAGAATAATCCTATGTAATATTTGAGTGGCAATATTACTCTAGAAAGTCAAATTTAATTTTGAGATTAATTCACTAATTAATCTAATACACATACTTAACAAAGAAAATGGTCAAGGGTAATCAACACAACCAACACCAAATTTTTGATTCAAATATATATCCAAGATACATATATAATTAAAACATGCAATATACATATCCCATATATATTTACATGTATAAGAAACAAAATAAAGAAAATAGAAATTAGGAACATGTTATTACCTTAAAATAAATTCCAATTTCTTCAATTTTTCCTTCTTGGTGTTGGAAGCTTTTGTTATAAACCCTAATCCCTTTTTTCTTTTTGTTCTCAACACATGAGAGTTAGCCAAACTTCACAAAATGGAACAATTTCTATTTATAAAATTTCCCTATATAGCCGAAAATGGCCATCTTTTTAACCAAAAAATAATAATTTTTTAAGGCCATTATTTTGACACCTCATGATCTTATCCAAATAAAATAATTATTTTGATATTTTTGTTAATAAAAAATATGTGTCCAAAACACATGGTTTAGCCAATTAAAATTGGCCAAAAATCAAGAATATTCCATGTAATATTCTTAATTAAAATAAATTAATTAACAAATAAATTAATTCATTTAATTATTACAAAAAGACAAAATAAGTTATGGAAAAATATTCCAAGAATATTCTTATAATTTATCATTATTAATAATTAATTAATTAATAATAATAATAAAACAAGTGTCAAAATCTAATTGATCAATTATGTGTATCGTATAAAAATTAACATTATTTAATACGCATGTGTAAATTATGAATAATCTGAATTATCCATAATTAATTACCCAAGTGCTCAACGAATACACTTTATATTACAAGACTCTCTAGGTTCAAATTTATCTGTCACGGAAACCATTTCCATGTTCGTAATTTGTCCACTCACAAATTACGACGACCACAGATAATCAAGTTGAACCATCCAAGTCGAAGTCATTGCATATATGTAATCATTCTGTCATAGGTTCTCCGAATTATTCCGGAGATATAGATTAAATGTCAAATCTCCGCTATGAATAATTCATGTGTCGCGATATATTTATGATTCTCAAATATTCGAAACTCATTTCCGAATCATATCTTGACCAAGGATTTCAACGAATCACAAATTGGATACCTAAATTTCGTACACGGGACTGACAGATCCTCTTTGGATACATCACATGATATCGTGAGTATCAGTCCATACCTGACGAATCGGTGGAGGTCTAATATTAAAAGATCATTGACGTGACTGTCGTCAAGGTGTGGAGGATATCTCACATATCCACAGTGGTATCACAAGTCAAATGAGCTAATATGATATTTGACTCTTAAAGATTCCTATTGACGTTGGTGTACCATCTATCAGGAATGTTCGAATGAGTCATTTAGTATTTATCCAATAAATACCTATGTGTTTATATGAGTCTCCCAAAACTCATGTTTTACTCAGATAAACCATTAGAACAATTCTAATATACAACACGTATCGGTCTCACGAGTTTACTAACTAACCAAGTATGTTAACCTTGATCAGGAAGAAATTTAAGAATGAATTATATTGTGACAATTCTCAGTGACAATTGCATCGTTTTTGCAATAACGTCATAACCATTAATTCTAAGGTCATTTTACGCCTTAACCATATAAAGAATTATATTGATGAAAACTACTAATGTAACATCCCCGATCTGAGAGATATTATCGGCATGGGATAGACCGTACTAGCCTCATAAGCCTCTAACTTTCTAACCATAGACAAACACTAATATTCTTTTCTTTAATTGATTATGCTATGTATGGGACCGTAGCCCAACCTTAAAATTATGACATACAAATCAACATCTGAACTAAAAACTCAATAATACACTTCTATAATGACCATCTACAAGTCAAAAACTAATACAAAACTTTTAGATGCCTCTGAATGACTCACACTCTATCTAACTTGTGCTGGTGGACTTCATCCCTAGTGACTGCAACAGTATCCGTCCTCCCGAGCTCGTCCTCCGAGAAACCTGCAAAATAAGGAAACTGGGAGTGGGGGGTTAGATCGTCGTACGATCTAAGTGAGTGGACGAAAAACTAAAATACAAACATGAAATCATTCATTTGTAAAATCAAAGCTTCAAAGAAATGACTTATATGAAAACTCTCTTCTGAAATTTTACTTGAAACCTCTTTTATGAAACTTATCCTTTCTGAAAACTGCTTTTTGAAAAACTGCTTTCTAAAATCTGGTCTCTGAAAACTGTTTCCTGAAACTCAGATATCTGAAAACTCTTTTCTGAAATTCTGATGTCTGAGTACTGATCTGTATCTGAAAACTTGACGTATGAGGGCATTACGTATCGCGTCCCCCATATGTCTAACAGGAGCTAGCAGTGCAAATCCATGACTTTGGTGTGTTACGTATCGCCGCCCCCCAAAGCATGCCACTACTGTCCCTGAAATTGGTGGTCTTGAGGTGTTACGTATCAATTGGGGGTGCGGATCTATGCTACCCTCCAAGCTCTGAAACTAGGGTCTAGGGGCATTATGTATCGCCGTCCCCTAGCCCTGCTCTAGGATCTGGGGGCGTTACGTATCGCCGTCCCCCCAGTCCTCTACATGTGCACATGTCTCTGTCCGTCAATTCCAACTGTATCAAGTTGTATACTGGGGTGGGTTTTTCCCCCATGCCCCAAAAATCATAAAACTCATGTTTTAAATCCTAAAATTGTATAAAACATCTTCTGAAAAACATTTATGCCTCAAACATACTTAAAACTTAAATCTTCATGAAATAACTGTGATAAAAGTAATCTAACGCCCTAAAACGTAAAAATAAGTCTTTTTGTAAAATAACACAATACAAATCAATTAAAAGAGTATTGTCCACTCACCGATTCAGAACTTGCTGGTGACACCTTGCGATAGTGGTGGAACCGCATCTCCCAGTGATAATCTAGAATTAGCAAAGTCCGTTAGTATCAAGGTTGCGAATTTATATCCTTACTTAACAAAATTTATCCATTATTCATATAACTCATCCGCGCTATGTTACTAACATTTTAGGGTGGTCTAATAATTTTTACTACGCTCGTTCGAGGATCTCACAAGCTACTTCACAAAACTCCATATTCTGCCCTCTTTCCAGAAATTTCAGTGCACCAATACTGACTTTGAAAATTCGGAGCGCTTAATCGGGGTCAAAATTGGGGTGAAATTTTAATAAAATACTATTTTATGTGTCAATTTTATATTGGCTTTTACGGATTGTGATTTTGATTCCTAGAACTCAAGTTAT
This sequence comes from Zanthoxylum bungeanum, assembly GCA_019454045.1. Classification (NCBI taxonomy): domain Eukaryota; kingdom Viridiplantae; phylum Streptophyta; class Magnoliopsida; order Sapindales; family Rutaceae; genus Zanthoxylum; species Zanthoxylum bungeanum. The sequence continues at coordinate 12,848 of SKCR01017621.1, forward strand.
AAATTTTTCTTTACACCTTGTTCTGTTACCACAGAACCAATAATTCACTACATTGCGGCCAAGTTTGAAAATTCGTCGTGACTCTGTCTTAGGTCTAAAAATTCTGAATTTTGGATATGTTATTCGTAATCATGTCTAGTTCACTCAGAACTTTACGGTTTGGCAATTGGATGTCTAAAACTCAAGTTACAAGCATAAAAACACAGCCTGTCAAGGTTGCCCTGTAAACTAGGTTCGCTGCCTAGCTTGCGAGTTATGCCTCCCTTCCGATTTTATTTAATTTAGCCACAAATCCCAAATTTTCTAGTGCCTAAACATATATTACCTGGCCTCAAATTTGTCCAATCAATTATCTTTATTCACTCAGATATTTCACCGAACACTTGATGTGCGAAACCAACTATATTTCTTATTCTCAATTTTTTTTGTTTCTCTAACCTTCCTAGCATATCTATTACACCCCATTACTTATTCATTAACCAAACAACCAAAATCAGCTCATGTTCTACCATAAGACCAAATCTTCATCTTCCAAAATAGCCAAAAATCTTCACCCATTCGCTAAACTAAATTCATATACATCAACTCCATCACCAACAACAAGACTTACCATCATTCATCATCTAATGTGTGCTTCACCATTATTTCTTTATCAAATAAAATGAAATAGCCCCTTAATAGAACATGAAGAATTTGGCCAACCCTTGTTCATAAGGGAAAAATTGGGCATTTTAACATCCAATCCTAATACATGTTCATATCATCAAGAAATAAATGAAGATAACTTCTAGCATGCTCAACTATGCAAAACAAGCTAATTCCACTTATAGGGTTCATGTTGGGCAAATTGGGGAGCTAAATTACTTCACCAAAACTAAAAAAAATGAAAGAAATGGGAGTTAGAAGCTTACTTGACCAAAATAATCTCAAAAACTCATCCATTTTCATCACCATCTTCCATGAAAATGAAAAAACATTTGAGCTTCCTTTAGAAACCAATGCCCACGTTTTTGCTTGAGAGAAGATGAGTGAATAGTATGATATTTATAGACAAAGAGGGGCTGTTATTGTGATGGAATGAGTGATTATAATTGTGCCACCTCATCCATTTTCTAGACTAATCCCGAAATTACTGTAGCAGACACGGTATTTGCGAATTCTGACCTATTTCTGGTCCAAATTTAGAAAAATGCCCAACACAAAAGTTGTAGCTCTCGATCTAAGCTTTCCGAAGATATAAAATTCATAAAAATCGGAGATTATATGAAAAAGTTAAGGCCCGATTACTAAAAGGTATTTGGGATGGGACGCAAGCTAAGTTATGTGTCGGAATTTCAAGGAATTTACCGAATGTCCAAATGTCATTTTATGAGCACGTACTTACTCGAACATAATTTATATCAATTATTATGACTTCAAACCGTAATAGTCATCAGTCTTTCGTAACGTATAAGTTGCTAGGGTCGTCGGATGTTACAACTAAATTTTATTCATAATAAAATAGAAATGTACATTATATTTATAATAAATACAATAAAATTTGACTCGCCAAGCACCAATTCTAACAGATTGAACCTTTTTTCGATAAGCTATGCTTCAAATGAGGTTCACTCAAACTTGGGTAGAATTGGTCATGAGGTGTTCTACCACTGCTTCATTTTCAATTATCATTAATGGGGTAGCAAAATGTTGTATATTACCTAAAATGGGGCTGAGACACGGCTGTCCATTATCCCCATACTTGTTCATTATTTTTGGGGAAGCTTTCTCTAATATGATATTACAGACAGAACAAGAAAGGCTCATACGTGGGTTGAGATTTGGCAGAAACATTACAATCTCCCATCTCTTTTTCCTGACGATAGTCTTATATTCTCAAGAGCCTCAATTAAAGATTGCAAACAGCTGAAGTCCATTTTTGATCACTATACTACGGATTCAGGGCAAGTGTTTAATTATGAGAAGTCATCAATGTTTTTTAGCACCAACACTCATGAGAGACATAAGGAAGCAATCAAGAGTATCTTCCAATTACATATGGTGTCTAAACATGAAAAATATCTTGGATTACCATCCATGATTGGTATGAGAAAGAAGAGCTTTTTCAATGATGTGAAACTGAGAGTACTCGACAGAATAACCAGTCGGCAGTATAATTTCTTCTCAATTGGAGGGAATGAAATCCTTATAAAAGCTATAGCATAATTTGTGAGGATATTCAAAAGGTCATTACGAGATTTTGGTAGGAATCGAGAAAAGAGAAGAAATGCATTCACTGGGCAAGGTGGGAGAGAATAAGTCAAGTAAAAATCATAGGAGGTCTCAGGTTTAGAGAACTATCCTTATTCAATCAAGCACTAGTTGCAAACCAATGATGAAGATTAATTCTTATTAGTTGCTCAGGTTTTAATGGCAAGATATTACAAGCTATCTGATTTTATGAATGTAAAGGTGAGCCCAATCCCTCATTCATCTAGAGAAGCGTTTTATGGGGAAGATAAGTTCTAAACAGAGTGCGCAGATAGAGAATTGGTAATGGAAGTCAAATGATGATAGGAAATGATAACTGGATTCCTAGACCGTCTACTTTCAGACCAATTCCAAGCCTGACTTACCTCAGAATGCCACAGTTATTGATCTCTTAAGTTAATGAAACACTTGGAATGAAGGACTCATACAGGAGAATCAATATTGGAGATCCATCTTCCTAAGAGCCCAAGACCAAATCACCTAATTTGGCACTATGACGAGAAAAGCCAATACTTGGTCAAGAGTTGGTACTAACTGGCCCTCAAGATTAAGTATCCAGATCCTCCTAATGAGTCTACATCAACGAGCAATCAATGACATATCATCTTGACTCTCAATATTCCCAAAAAGATCAAGATTTTTATGTGGAGATTTGCCAAAAATTGATTGCCAATTACTGTGAATCTCTAGAAGAAAAAGATTCTACAAAAGCCACTATGTCTGCTATGCAAGACTTAAATGGAATGTACTTCTCATGTGCTTCTCAACTGTAAGGTAGCTAAGAAGATTTGGAAGGTTACCCTTTATGCTTAGAGTCTTCAAGACGCTTCATGTCAGGATATCTTAACTGTCATAGAACGAGTGTCCATAAATCTAGCAAGACAGATTTAGAAACGATTGTGGCTACTTTTTGGGCAATCTGGCATATACTATAAATGTAAGAATTTCTAAGGAACGATGGAAGAGCCCTGGGGAATATTTACCAGAGTATAGGCTACGGTGGATTCCTACAAAAGTATACAGTGGCTCTGCATGATCCATGGGAAGATACAGCAGCTGCGAAATCATGGAAGCCCTTCTCTTTCGGTGGTACAAGATAAATGTTGATGCGACTACCAATTTAGATAAAAATTTGTCTAGTTTGGGGACTGTTAATGTTGGGATTTATCAGAGCGGCGCAGTGGAAGAAGCGCGGTTCGGGCGAAATCGTAGTTTAAAATTTTTAAACTTAAGAATAAATTATTCAAAATCCAACATTAATAATATATTCATATTTCACCTAAACATATTTATTCGATATCAAATAACGACATAAATAATATAGAAACACCGCGAAACTTTTACGAAAATGTTTTTCCGCAAAACAGCATAAAACACGTTTCCGACCGAACCGATTGACCAATGCACATGGGGACTGCCTAGGTCAGCCCCAATAGCATGTGGACAGTTCATAGGCTGCCCAAACAATGACCAACTCACTGTTTGGGCAGCCGTTACCCGATAACACCGTTTTTGACCGTTTTCGCGTATTTTCACTCCGAAACAATTTCCGATAATTATTTTTCTTGGGCAACTAAAATAAACCAATTTATTCTAATTACCCAATAAATAAAAACTGAATTTTTATCCAAAAATCAGAATTTTCTCTATTTATCATGAGACCCCAAAACTTTACATTTTGATAATTTAAGTCCAAATTTGTCAAATACAAATTTAAGTAATTCCAAATCACTACCAAAATTATTTTTACATGTCTTATACATGAAAATACAAACTACAACTCAAAAAACCCAAAATTATCCCAAAGTGTCGAGAGTTCCAACAACTTTTCAGATTTTGCATTTTGGTCCAAATTAGTTCAAAACATCATTAAATGATATCTAGTAAACACCAAATTAAATGTACATCATATATACATCATTATAGAACACATATATGAAAAGTACCAATTTTGGTTTAGGTTAAGAACCCTATTTCTTAAATTAGTACAATTAACAAAATTAACTAAATTCAACACTTTAATTTAATCTCTACAACACCAAACAAGTCTCACCACTTTGAAACAACGCAAGAACAATTCTAGGTCATCAATGATTGGCCTAACAACTCTAGAATGGGAACAAGATCATCAAATGATCAAAAGTGTGCTTATACACCATTTATAAGCATACTTTGTTAAACACACATGCATACATCTTTCATTCATGCTTCCAACCATCATAACACAAACACAAGAGAGTAGAAAAAACTAAGAACAACATATGTTGTAGCCAAGAACAAAAGAAACAATTTTCCTTCTAATAGAAAGTTGGAAATACTTACTAAATTCCAAGCTTTCTTAAATTTCTTCTTGGTTTCTTCTCTTTTTCTCTCAAATCTCCTTTTGTTTATGTTTTTGGTGGCTTCAACAAGTGTGAAGCAAATGAAAAACAAATCCTTATATACTTAGGTCAATGGCCGAATTTTGGTTATTAAAAGAAAAGAAGATATTTTGCTTTTTAACAAATTAAATAAGCAAAAATCAATTTGATAACCATTTCATTTAATGTAAAAGTCAACATTTATACATTAATCATTTCCTTTAATAAATATCAACTTAGATATTTTATATTTTTAATTACTTTAATTATCTACAATTAAATAATTAAATGATTATTTAAATACAAATATCTAAATATATGTATTATATTTACTTTAAATAATCCAAATACATATATTAATGATATATGTCAAATATCATAATTTGATAATTAATTAATGTGTATTTAATAAAATCAAGTATTAAATACAAATACACATTAATTAGGAAATTATCAAAATGCCTATATGCATGTATCTTTCGTTTAACCGTTAAACGATTTATAAATAATCAGTATTATTCATAAAAGTTGCTCTAGTGCTTTACATGTATATTTCATTAGTGAGACTCTCTAGGTTCAGGCATATCCGTCAAAAAATCTAATTTCGTGTCCACAATTTACCCACCCATAAATTATGACGACCATAGATAAACTCGTTGAACTATACAGGTCGAGGTCATCACAAACGTATAATCCATCCATCATAGGTATTCAGATTATTCCATAGATATATATATTAACGTCAAATCTCAATAGGTATAATCTCATCGACGATTCTATTAACAATCTTATAATAACACTTAGAACTCATTTCTACAGTCTACCATAGATCCATGGATTTAACGGATTGCTAATCCCATAATGAATAATTATGCTCTGTACACAGAACTGACGGATCATATCTTGATACACACAGGATATCCTGAGGATCAATCCAAACCCAACGAATAGGCGGAGGTCTGATCTAAATAGATCGGTGATGTGACTGCCATCAAAGTGTGGAGGATATCTTATATATCCACAGTGGTATCTCAAGTCAAAGAATCAATATGCTACTCAACGCGAGAAGATTCCTATTGACGTTGGTGTAACATCTATTAGGTAATCTTCGTTGAGTCGTTCAATGTTTATCAAATAAACACCTACACGTCTATACGAGTATCCCGAGACTCATGGTTCATTGGGATAAACCATCGAACCAAGTCATGATATACGACATGTACCGGTCTTGGCAGATTTTTACTAATCTACCAGTTTCAGTAAATCTTGACCATGAACTTTATTTGATAATATATATCTAGTAGTGACAATTCCCAATGTCAATTACAAGCTAAGTTGTAATTGATCACTACATTATATATTATCGAGTCTTTGTTTAATATATATATATATATATATATATATATATATATATATATATATATAAACATTATTTAGTTTCAATCTAATGAATTAGATCGAATATATATAATAAAAGACAAGAGGTGCAACCATAAATAAGTAATATTATGGAAAAATATATTGCTTGTATTCATGAATCAGACATTAATACGATCCGAATTAGCGCTCCGATCACCAACCCTAATAATTTCTCCCACTTGCTCTAGTGTCAATCCACAGTATCATATACACATCTTAATGTGTATCACATACGCATGGCCCTCAAGAACTCACCTAGCACTCAAGTGGTAGACAACAACGAGTAGGTCCGCTACAACATATTGAGTTTGTCTAACAAACCCATTTGTTTCCCTTGACGAGAATCAAACATATTTTGTAGAAACTGTATTCTACTTCAATATAACTTATATACCACATTAACATTGTGCTTCAGCTACTAAGTTGTCCAAGTATTTACGGATCAAATCCAAAATACAATGCAGACAATCGCAAACACAACACTAATATCATAACTTCTAACCTATAAGGTCACTATGCAACTTCATAAGCCAATACTTCATAAGTTGCAACTAATTCCACTCTTACAGTAGAATCATCTGTGACACTCCCACTGTATCCTTTCTAACTCTATTTATAACGTAGACCGTATAACATTATAATTAGACTCAAAACTACTCCGACCCTAATGGTTGCGAACTTTATTCTCCATTAATAAGAAACTTGTTCTTAATTTCTCAAATATAATAAAGAACATGTTTCAAGACCCATCTTATGGTCTAAAGGTATCAAAATAACTCTAACAATTACGATTAAATTGATATCTCTATCGCACTAAATATAGTATTCATTATGCCATCATCTTATGATGCATAAGATTGACTAGACATTCTAATCAATTTCTCTTTCGAAAAATGAATCATCTTTTACGAAAGATGAATATTATATACTATAAACACATTAACTGTCAAACAGTTATACTAACTGTCATACATATAGTCTCACTGTGTCCTTTATTAGATCATATCTAATATACGACTAATGGAGCATCTCACAAGTCTCTTAATTTTATATCATATATAAAGCTTTATATCAAATATAACAGAGACCACACCCACTGATTTCACGGAGAAAATAAGACTCGGGTAAACCTTTTACCTCATAAATATCTCATGATTACCTTAATAATGATAATGTCATTATGATATATAACACTACAAAGAAATTTATACGCTCCCACTAACCTTACTATCATATATGTATTCTCTATGCTTTGATAAAATCAGACAATCTGACTGATATCAAAATTAGAGAACACAGATTTCTAGAAGGCTCATCTAAGTCTACAATAAGCTCTATAAGCTAGTATACCAAATTGTAATTTAGCAGAATACAAACTCTAGGGCCATTCCAGAACGAACTATTCAAACAAAGAAATCATAACAGATCTCTTATCCGAAGAAACCATTCAAAAAACGCCACTTTGCATTCCTAGCTAAAATACACAATTTAATATCAACATTAACCAACAGATCTTTAATTGTTCAATTAGTGCGACTAGAGATAAGTTTCCTCAGAATCTACAATAGATTACTGAACATAACCTTTCTCACTACCATACTATAAAGGTCAAACCTTTAATAAGTTCACTTTGCTTTTGCTGCGCAAACCATTTGTACCCTTTATAAATGATTCATAACGAAAGCTTAATCAAGTTCAAAACTTGATCGTAGTAAGTAATGAACAATCTTAGATCTATGGTTTAATACTAACTTCCAGAATTGATATCAAATATCGCTCCCACTATAAGTTATATGATATTTTCTTCGATAAGAAACAACAGAACCATTAAGTATCAAATACTTTGCAAATGATTCTGACATCCTATTGGACTTATATGGAAGTTGTTTAAGGGTCTTTCATCTTATTAATTATGTAGTTCCATTTATAGTTCATCACTCTCACAATTGACTTCAATACGCCAAGTCTTTTCTACAATCGTCAACATCTAATGTTTCACGCTAAGTAATAAAATAATATCATTACTCGGGATCGTAGAAATGATATTCTATAAAATAGAATACAATATTCTATTAAATAGAATAAATGATAAACTTTTATTTGTACCTCCGAGGCGCAAGTACTTTCAATTATATAACCATTATACAAAAGAAAGATTTAAATCTTAAACATTCAAGATTCGAATTTTCTAGTTGTACATATCATATACATAACTATAGAAACTAATAGAACCTTAATTAAATGGATGAATTAGTGTTTCTGGAGCATATCCTCAAGATGATTGAAACTAATTCGGTAACTCTCAATATCAAACGAATCAAATCACATAAGATTCGATTTCTCCACTAACAATTCCATCAAGATGGAATCGTGGAAGAATAATATGATGTAGAATTATATTCTTCAATAAAACTTAGAAACTATTACCTTAAATTCATATGTTTGATCATCGTATCAAACATCTTTGAATAATTCAAAGACTCACGATGAATTTTAAAGATATAATTTTCAAAACTTCAGATCGAATATCTTTGAACCAGTCAAAATATTCTATCTGCGTTTCATCATAAACACGTAACGAAGTCACGAAAGTTCATCGACTAAGTTACTAAGTAAAGAAAACTACCTTAAGCAATTTACAATTCATTAAAGTACATACATCCAATGTATCAGTTTAATAAATTTTCTGGTCCAATGACAATCATTGGTTAAATGAGATCTAATCATCTTCCTGAATACAATATTCATTAAATGGATAAGGATATGTGGTGTGATCTTGTATCAAACCATCCTTTACCATATGGAATAAGCATCTAATACTTAAGTGATAAAATCTCATAAAACAATGTTCTAAGTTACTTAACCGAATATTTTTCTTAATGATTATCTATTCGTCAATGACACTACTAGTAGTTTTAAAATATATAATGATTGTTTATATAGAACAAGTAACTATCCAATAGTTGCAAGTTCTGATATCAAATATTAAAAAAATCATTCAACAATATTTTAAATAACTAGACGGGAGATCTAGTATCCAACACTTATAGTTATCGTGTTGCGAGAATCAATATTTTCTACACACAACTATACGCTTCTCATTTTTTTAGCTTTACAATTTACCTTCAACTATTTACAACATTTACAAATAATTGAAAAGCAAATAATGTCTGACACATGACCTCTAAATGTCACTAAAGCCAAAAATGTCATTATCAGATAAAAAAAATACCTAATGGGGTTTTCTTAATACTAGTGAATAATATCGAGACATGAATCAATTCATGTCCATATTTACTGCATAAGAAATTATTCTCTGTAAAGGATGTGAAGTCAGAAAACATATATAAAATATTCATGCAGTGTATAAAAGTTTAATTCTATCTAAATAATAGAATAAGGAAAGCACAAGCGGTAATTTTCATAACATTACACACTACTTTAGTTATGGATTTTTAACCCAGCAATGCCTCCCACTACTTTACGTAATACCGTAATCCCCAACGAAAAATGATAATTCAATAATTAAATCGAATTCTATAATGGGAAGTGGACCCCATGAATATATATTGACTCACGGCTTTGGCACGTTCTCGCCTACGGATATTCATGGGTAGACAACTCATTGTCAATCACACTCGCTGTGACTTCTGATTTTGATCCTGACCATTTCTCATTTTGACAGCTTTGGCACGTTTACAGGAGGCGTATCAAGGCTTCACGTCAATGACAAACTCAAGCTACCGATGTAGTTCTGACAGCTTTGGCACGTTCAGGATTTCAACTTTCACTTGAATTTGTCTCTTATCATATAAGTTCTACCGGCACAAATGAACTACCATCAGCCATAACTACACAGCTTTGGCACGATATAACTATAGCATCAGGAAATCATTCGCATCCGTACTGGCAAGACAGACCGAGAAATAAATATTCCTAATACTAGTTACTATAAAACCTTATTTAATGGGAATTTTCTAATTCACTTTATTTAATCAAATTAAATAAATACATGCATGTAAAAAGTAAAGATTAGACTAAATATCAAATTTAAAGGGCTAATCATATCATGGGTTCAGAATCAGACTCGCTCTGATACCATTTTGTTGGGATTTATCAGGGCGGCGCAGCGGAAGAAGCGCGGTTCGGGTGAAATCGTAGTTTAGAATTTTTAAACTTATGAATAAATTATTCAATATCAAATATTAATAATCTATTCATATTTCACCTAAACATATTTATTTGATATCAAATAACGACATAAATAATATAGAAACACCACGAACTTAGAATTTACTTCTACAGTGTACCGCATGCCCATAGATTTAACAGATTGCCAATTGCACATTGAATACATATGCTCTGTACAAAAAACTGACGGATCCTATCTTGATATGCACATGATATCATGAGGATCAGTCCACACCCAACGAATAGACGGAGATTTGATCTAAATAGATCGGTGACGTGACTGCCATCAAAGTATGAAGGATACCTCATATATCCATAGTGATATCTCAAGTCAAAGAATCACTATGTTACTCAACCCGAGAAGATTCCTATTGACGTTGATGTACCATCTATTAGGTAATCTTCAGTGAATCATTCAGTGTTTATCAAATAAATACCTACACGTCTATACGTTTTCGGAGACTCATGGTTCATTGGGATAAACCATCGAACCAAGTCATGATATATGACATGTACTGGTCTCAACAGATTTTTACTAACCGACCCATGTCAGTAAATCTTGACCAGGAACTTTATTTGATAATATATATCTAGTAGTGACATTTCCAATATCAATTACAAGCTACATTGTAATTACGCACTACATTATATATTATCGGGTCTTTGTCTTATATATATATATATATCACTAAATATGATTTAGTTTCAATCTAATGAATAAGATCGAATATATATAACAAATACAAGAGGTGCAACTATAAATAAGTAATATAATGGAAAAAAAAGTATTGCTTGTATTCATGAATCGGACATAAATATGATACAGATTGGCACTCCGAGCACCAACCCTAATAGTTATTAGAGACTATAATGGTGAATTTAAAGCTACAGCCATTAAAACTTCAAAATTCAATGAAGATGTGACTTATGCCGAAACTGAAACGGTGTGATGGGGTTGCAACTAGCGAAAATGGCAAGGTTGAACGCAGTGGTGGTGGAATCTAATGCGCATGGAGTTTTTGATATGATAAACAACAGATGCAGCTGTTGGGATTTATGTCCTAAAGCTTCATGTATTGTAAAACGGAATTGATTATTGTAATAATAATAAATGAATTATTCATTTTATCAAAGTTGTTTGATTTATTTCGCATATTATTCAATTGTCTTGTTTATCTTGATTACTCTTGTACCTTCAGACTTAGTGTATGTTTGATGCACAAGAGGATTTAAGTCTGATGTTAGTAATCTAAATAGTCCATAGTGAGCAAACAAAAAGGGTACTTTATTTGTGGTTTATCTATAGCAGCGGTCCATTCTATACTTGTATGACGACCTTGATCTGGGATCGTTCATGTATTGACATGGGAGTGGAGGCACCTTGTATGATGAGATCATATAGGACTGGATTCAGATAAATACGAATTTCATTTAATATCTATTAACCGAAGAAATCCATTTTATCTAATAGATGGCCATATATGGATTTGATCTTAATCCTGAGTGTACTACGAACTCCTTTATGACAAGCTATGTCCTTTGATTTACTATGGTGAGGTTGGTGTTGCATTCCCGGCCAATAACTACGTATTTTGGGGATATTGTTTGGTGTGTAGCTGGGAATATTTTACATAGATATGAAATTCACTTATTCTTATAAGAAGTCGAAGAGTATCTCTTTTAAGAGTTGATTCGGGACTTGAACAATTTGAGCGCTCAACTTTTCTATTACGAATAGAAATTTTTATATTCATAATTGTTATGAATTAATTGTTCATTATAGAATAAATGGTGCTTAAGAGACAAAATATTTAGAGGGGTTTAATGGAGTTTTGACCCGACTCTATTTATGAGATATTCGTGAAGGGCTATATCTATATGTAATGACTATATCGATGGACACCGATGTCGTTCGGTTTATTTTATTCATCTACGATAATGGGAGTTCAACTTCAAGTTTTTAGTGGAATAACGCGGAGTTTATAATTCATAATATTTGATTAAAGAGTTTAATTAATATTTCGGAATTATTGGAGCTCGAAATCGTAGGTCCATTTGGTCCCCGTACTAGCTCGATTAACTGTAGTATACCTAATATAATTATATTGTCTAATTATATGCTCACTTTATATTTATATATTATTAATGAGATTAATAACATTTATTGTCACAAATGAAAACTATGTTAAATTAGTTTAACTTAATGTTTTCTAGAATTCTTTGATTATGAGATAATGAAGTCTTGATTATGAGATAATAAAGTCTTGATTATGAGATAATTACTACAACATAATTGAAGGTAATTTAAACATTATTGAGATAGTGATTTTTATTTACCTTGGAGACAAAGCCATATGGCTTGCCATGCTCTCCAATTTATTATGTCTATTAGGTGGCTTATATACACCTAATAGTTTTGTCATTAGCTAATTCATTCTTATGCTTTGGTATGGCCTCCACATTTATATGTTTGCCATTGAAAGAAAGCTTTGGATGCTTAATGACAAAGTCATTGTCTTTAACTTATCATTTCTTATGCTTTGGTATGGCATTCACATTTTTGTGTTGGCCATTGCAAGAAATCATTAGATGCTTAATGACAAGGTTAGTTGGCTTTTGTAAGAGAATATAATCTCTACCATTTCTCTGACTTCTTAAGGTTAACATTTTGCATTCATTCACACAAGTGCAATTGAGAGAAAACAGAGAGAGTTCAAACATTCACAAGTGTTGTAAGAGTGTTTGAAATTCCAATAGCCAAACACCATTGTGACATCTTAATTCTCTAAATTATTTAGAGTTTTGATCTTTGTGTGTAAAGCCTACGCTTCGGTTTGTTGGTTTCGAGTCATAGTTCAGAAGATCGAGTGGTTGATCCAAGCGTTGGACATCAAAAGATTGATTTCGTCTACTAAAATAAAGAGAGAAGACAAAGAGAATTTTAACAATCCATACCGGAGCCGGTGCCCACACAAGCAACTTCCGCCGCGCTAAGGAAAGTCGTTTCCTATAATTGGCATCGAGAGCTTAAGGTTGAAAATTTTCTTAACCCTTCTCATTTTAGTTTTAATAATTTATATGAGATATAGATTATTAATATGCATGTTGTGATGAGTATACACAATTAGATTCATTAGATGAATGGTTTTAATGTTCATGTGATGAATGTTTTCTTTTGATTCATGTGATGAATGTATTGTGCTGATCGTTATTTTTTCCGGCTCTTGTTTTTTAGCATAAATGTAAGACCATATGGTCATATTCTTTCAAGTGTTGTAAGTTCATTTCTTTTGTAATAAGTCCATTATGTAACCCTATTTGTAACTTGGAGGATCCAATGCCGTGAAGGACTTTTGACAAAGAAATTCCGTGAAGAACTCTACAACACTCTATGGAATAAGTTTTGAAGACCAATGGATGCCTTGGATTTATTGTACTAATTAGATTAGTATAGAAAAATAAGAGTCTGGTCAATGCAATTTGTAATGTGATGAATTTTTGAAATTCAGCCCTTGGAAATAGAAGAGCGTCGCGGCGCGCACCTTTGTGTATCGCGGCGCAGGTCATTCCAGCAGCTACATAATAATAAATAATGTGTATTTAATAAAATCAAGTATTTAATCTAAATACACACTAATTAGAAAATGGCCGGGTAACCCTTTAAGCATGCATTTTTCATTTAACTTTTTTCTTAACTGTTAAACGATCTATAAATAATCAATATTATTTATAAAAAGTAGCCCTAGTGCTCTACGAGTATGTTTCATTAGTGTGACTCTCTAGATTCAGGCATATCCATCACGAAATCCAATTTCGTTCCATAATCTACCCACCCATAAATTATGACGAACACATATAAACTCATTGAATCATACAGGTCGAGGTCATCGCATACGTATAATCCCTCCGTCACAGGTATTCGGATTATCCCAGATATATAGATAATAACGTCAAATCTCTATAGGTATAATCCCGTCGATGAGTCTATTAGCAATCTCTTAATAACACTTAGAACTTACTTCTACAGTGTACCACGGGCACATGGATTTAACAAATTGCTAATTGTACATTGAATACCTATGCTCTGTACACAGAACTGATGGATCATATCTTGATACACACATGATATCCTGAGGATCAATCCACACCCAACGAACAGGCGGAGGTCTGATCTAAATAGATCGATGATGTGACTACCACATAAGTATGGAGGATACCACATACATCCACAATGGTATCTCAAGTCGAAGGACCACTATGCTCACTTAACCCGAGAAGATTCCTATTAACGTTGGTGTACCATATATTAGGAAATCTTCAATGAGTCGTTCAGTGTTTATCCATTATAAACACCTACACGTCTATACGAGTCTCCCCAAACTAATGGATCATTGGGATAAATCATCGGACCAAGTCTCGATATACGACGTGTACTGGTCTCAACGGATTTCACTAACCGACCCGTGTTAGTAAATCTTGACCAGGAACTTTATTTGATAATATATTTCTAGTAGTGACACTTCCCAATGTCAATTACAAATCATTTTGTAACTGCACACTATGTAGGAGCGAAAGCGGGATTTACCGCTATGCCTTTGATGTTCGACGACCACGACACTGTTGGGCTCTGATGAGTGGTAAATGTATCCCTATTTCCCACTCATTTGACCTAATATTTTGTATAGATTCTTGAGTTTTGTGAATATTTTGATGTGTTTTGTGTTATTCTGTAGATAAATAAAGTTTCAGGACTCTCTGGAAGTGATTCTTGGCCAAAACAGTGAAAAATGACAAAAAATGGTAAAATTATAATTTGGCAAGTCGCGACACACTCCACGCGTCAATCCCAAAGCCGCCTTGCCACGTGTCAACAGTACCGCATTTGGCGCCGCAAATCACGGCGCATCGCGACGCGCCCCACCTATTGGTGCCTATAAATAGATGGCCGAATTTCCATTTTGAAGCTGTACATTCCTCTCTGTAATTCTTTGAGAATAATAAGGAGTTTGTATCTAGTTTGTTTATATTTCAGTTCTGTAATTAATTTTATTTACTTTTTGTAATAATAATTTACTTTCTTTACTTTTTCAGTTTTTACTATTCAGCAATGATGAGGTAACTTCCCCCTGCTAGGGTGAAAGGTAAAACTTTTATTATTGCTATTTAGATTAATCTCCTTTAATTATAATATAATAACTATTTAAAACCTGACTTAATGAGGATACCACTATATTGGCCGGTTGGTAATTGATATTAAATTGGTTTTAACCTGACTAAGCATGGATACCGCCTGGTTGGTCGGTTGGTAATTAATTATTAATTTGACTTAATCAGGATACCGCCTATATGGCTGGTTGGTAATATCACACAAGTTAATATATTATATTAATGGAGATATCTAAAATAGTAGTAATAAAAGTGGATCCTTTAACCCTATCATTTTCTTTTATTGTACTTTTTTCCTTTTTAATTTCCAGCATTTACTTTTCAGCATTTTAATTTATGTCTTTTATTTTTAAGTTTTTACTAGTTGTAAATATGAGTGTAGCTAAGCCCGTTATCTGGGGTTGTGATGAAATCCAATATCACCGGTTTATAAGAGGTTATTTTATAGTTTGGGTAATATAAAGGTTTACTTATTAAGCCTTAAACCTAATTCTTCTTGTGAACTGGCCATTAATAAGATTGATCTGGTAAACTTAAAATAAACTTGACAAATGAATTTTAGGTTTCAGCCTTAGACTTAATAGCCCACGATCTTCCTTGAGGATAGATAACCCTTTAATAGATTTCCTTACAGGATAGACATATACCTGTCGGGCAGGGGTAGCCACAATTGGAACTTAATCTTAATGAATTCATGTAACTTGATTGACATAGACATATGGTTTAATTGGGTTACACTGGGTATTTGCATTCGACCATCGACAGAGGCTTTTGCAGAATTTCGTGTTCCAGGTTAGTAAACCAATATATTATATAAACATAAAATAACAATATTGGAAGGATTCACAACCCTGGATAGTTTCTTAATATTGAATTTTCCTAAATCTACTTTTGCGCAAATTTATTTACTTGTTTTAAATTTTAAAGTCACCACTCAATCAATCCATTAGATACTCGTAAAAAATTGGCTTCATAAATTAATAGCTTAGGTATTAAGTCCTCGTGGGATCGATACTTTTTATACTACTTGAACGATACGTGTGCTTGCGTTATACGCGTGTGATTGCACCGGTCAAGTTTTTGGCGCCGTTGCCGGGGACTTAGTTATCTTTCACTATTAGTTTTGAGGTCTGATACGTTACTTGTATCTATTTTATTTTTACTTATTATTTCTGTTTTCTTGTGTTTCAGGTTCTCAGACACTACATGAGACTAATCGAAGCTTTGAACTCCGACCGCTTGACCCATAGATTGAAAGAACCATCAGACAGTTGGGAAGAGAAAAGAGTGAAGGCCAAAAAGCAATCATTAACATGGAACCTGAACCTTTAGAGGTTGCACCACCAATTCCCATTCGAGACAGAACCATTCCGGTGGTTGACGGCTTCATTTCCTGTATTGTACTTCCTCCATTACCAGCAAATGCGTGTGACATCAAAACATGCATTCAGATGATACAGCAGTCAGTTCAGTTTGGGGGGAATGCAACTGAAGATCCTAATGCCCACATCAGCAACTTCCTGGAAGTTTACGGCACTTTCAATTACAACCGAGCAGCTGAAGAAGCAATGAGACTGCGTGTTTTCCCATATTCCTTGAAAGACAGAGCAAAAGCATGGTTACATTCACTACCAGCAGGTTCCATCACAACATGAAACACTCTAGCCACCAAATTCCTTGCAAAGTATATTCCACCAGCACGAACAACAAAACTGAGGAATGACATCACATCATTTGTACAACATGACTAAGAAACTCTCTACGAAGCTTAGGAAAGGTACAAGGATTTGCTCCGGAAATATCCTCACCATGAGATTCCAAAATGGCTTCAAGTCCAAACTTTCTATAATAGACTTTCTGGACTAATGAGAACCAATTGATGCTGCTGCTGGAGGAGCTTTAATGGCAAAATGAGAAGATCAAGCCTGAGACCTAATCGAAGAAATGGCCAACAACAATTCCTTGTGGCAAACAGAAAGGAGCATGATTCAACGAATTGCAGGAATTTATGAAGTTGGAGCCAATACTGTAGTGAATCCCAAGCTGGATTAGATATGCAAATTCATGGAGACTCTTACCATTGGATCCACAAGTTCACCTTATGGAGGAGGACCAGAGAAAAATTAACAAGAATAGATAGTGAATTATGTCAACAATTTCAACAAACAGGGGAACAATCCATATTCCAACACCTACAACCCAATGTGGATGAATCATCCCAATTTCTCATAGAGCGACAATTTAGGGCACAAGAATTATCCACCACCTGGATTCCAACAACAACAAAACAAAGGCCAGGAGCAGGCAAATGAACCAGGAATAGCAGAAGTGCTAGCTCAGTTAAAAAATATGATGCTGTGTTTCAGAGCCAATCAGCTTCTATTAAAGCATTGGAGAATCAAATTGGACAACTGGCCAATGCTCAGAGTTACAGATCGCCAGGTAACCTTCCTAGCAACACAGAACCAAATCCAAGGAACCAAGGGAAGGAGCAATGTCAAGCCATTACCTTGAAAAGCAGTACTGAAATCAACAAAGATGTTGGAATCAAAGCAACCATTGAAGAAGTTCCAAAAGAAGCAGTTCCACAGATGGAGGAAAAAGAAGCAAAGGAAAAAGATCAAATCACTCCACCTCCACATTTTCCACAGCGTCTTCAGAAAAATAAATTGGACAAGCAGTTTGCTCGTTTCTTGGAGGTATTCAAAAAGATTCATATCAACATCCCATTTGCGGAATCGTTGGAAGAAATTCCAGCTATGTCAAATTCATGAAAGACATTCTTTCACGAAAATGGAGATTGGGAGATTACGAGACAGTAGCTTTGACGGAAGAATGCAGCGCCATCATTCAGAGGAAACTTCCCCCGAAGTTGAAAGATCCTGACAGTTTCACTGTCCCATGTACCATTGGAGAACATTACATTGGTAAGGCTTTATGTGACTTAGGTGCAAATGTTAATTTCATGTCGTTTTCTATTTACAGAAAACTGTAAATTGGAGAAGCAATGCCTACCTCAGTCTCACTGCAACTTTCTGATAGAACACTCGCATTTCCAAGAGGTTTTGTTGAAGATGTGCTGGTTAAAGTTGATAAACTTATTCTCCCAGCAGATTTCATTATCCTTGACATGGAAGAAGACAAAGATGTACCTATCATTCTTGGGAGACCATTCTTGGCTACAAGTCGAACTGTTATTGATGTGCAAAAAGGAGAATTAAGAATGAAAGTTCAAGACCAAGAAGTTACCTTTAATGTTTTCAAAGCCATGAAATTCCCGAGTGATGAAAATGAGGAGGAATGTTTCAGAATTGATGTTGTTGATAGTATCATCCAGGATACTGATATAATTCCCACGGAAAAACTTGAAGCTTGCATCACCAACATGACTGACAGCGAGCTAGATGCTGAAATTCTGGAATGTATCAACTATCTTGACAAGCCATATTGCTTCAAAACAACACCACATGTGGAAAGTCTGGAACTACCGAAGAAAGATCGAATCAAACCCTCGATTGAAGAACCACCACAGTTGGAGCTGAAGTTACTTCCGAGCCATCTCAGGTATGCATTCCTTGGAAAATCTTCTGAATTAACTGTGATTATTTCTTCTTCGCTAACATTAGAGCAGGAAGAAAAGTTGCTGAGAGTATTACGAGAACACATGAGAGCCATTGGCTGGACTATAGCAGACATTCGAGGCATTAGCCCATCATTTTGCATGCACAAGATCTTGATGAACGACGAGTATAAACCCACAGTGGAGCATCAACAGAGACTAAATCCAATCATGAAATAGGTCGTAAAGAAAGAAATCATCAAATGGTTGGATGTTGGCATCATTTACCCCATCTCAGACAGCACCTGGGTAAGTCCTATGCATTGTGTACCAAAGAAAGGAGGAATTACTGTAGTCACAAATGAAAAGAATGAGCTGATTCCAACAAGAACGGTGACTGGTTGGAGAGTATGCATGGACTATCGGAAGCTGAACAAAGCAACAAGGAAATACCATTTTCCGCTGCCATTCATTGACCAGATGCTTGACAGACTGGCGGGACATGAGTTTTATTACTTTCTGGACGGATACTCAGGATACAATCAGATTTCCATCACCACAGAAGATCAGGAGAAAACCACATTTACTTGTCAGTATGGTACTTTTGCTTTCCGCATGATGCCATTTGGACTATGTAATGCCCCTGCTACATTTAAATGTTGCATGATGGCCATCTTCTCAGACATGCTGGAACAAAGTATGGAGGTTTTCATGGATGATTTCTCTGTGTTTGGAGACTCTTTCGACCACTGGTTGTAAAATCTGGAACATGTGTTACAATGATACCAACCTGGTGCTCAACTGGGAGAAATGCCACTTCATGGTACATGAAGGCATTGTCCTGGGACACCGGATCTCACAAAAGGGAATCGAGGTAGACAAAGCAAAGATTGAGACAATTGAAAAATTACCTCCACCAATATCTGTCAAAGGGATTCTAAGCTTTCTCGGACATGTAGGTTTTTACAAGAGATTTATCAAAGACTTCTCAAAGATTGCTAAACCTTTATGCAATCTTCTGGAGAAGGATGTGTCTTTCAACTTCACCAAAGACTGCCAAGAAGCTTTTGAGATCCTAAAACAGAAGCTGGTTTCTGCTCCTATCATAGTAGCACCAGACAAGACCCTTCTATTTGAGGTAATGTGCGATGTTAGTGATTTTACTGTAGGTGCAGTTTTGGGCCAACGCAAAGCAAAAGTTTTCCACCCCATTTACTACTCCAAAAGAACTTTGAATGAAGCTCAACTCAACTATACAACCACTGAAAATGAGTTTCTTACAGTTTTGTTCGCTTTTGAAAAATTCTGATCCTATCTGCTGGGTCCCAAAGTGGTGGTCTACACAGATCATTCAGCAATCAAATAGATGATAACCCAGATTGATCTGTTGGATTCTTCTTCTGTAAGAATTTGACGTGGAGATCCGAGACATAAAAGGAACAGAAAACCAAGTGGCAGATTATTTATCGAGGCTCGAGAATGGAGATACAGCTGGCAAAGAACTGTCAATCAAAGAAACTTTTCCAGATGAACAGTTGTTTGTCATGAAACAGTATGATGTTCCTTGGTATGCTGACTATGTCAACTACATAGTATCGGAAAAATGGCCGTTGGAATGGATAATTGAGCAACGAAAGAAGTTATTCAAAGAAGTCAAGCACTATGTCTGGGATGAGCTGTACCTGTTCAAACGATGTGCTGATCAATTATTGAGACGCTGTGTTTCACAGGAGGAGGTCAACAATGTTCTGCAATATTGTCATTCATCATCATACAGCGGACACTTCAGCAGGAATAAAACTGCAGCCAAAGTCCTACAATCAGGTTTGTTCTGGCCCACTCTTTTTAAAGATGCTTACTTGTTTTCTCTTCAATGTGACATGTGTCAGAGAATGGGAAATATCTCGAGGAGAAATGAAGGACCTCTGAAAAAAATTCTGGAAGTGTAGATATTTGATGTATGAGGGATTGATTTTATGGGACCCTTTGTTCCATCATTTGGAAACTTGTACATACTGGTTGCTGTAGACTACGTCTCCAAATGGGTTGAAGCAATTGCACTACCATCCAATGATTCAAAAGTTGTGATAAAATTCATTTAAAAGAATATTTTCACTCACTTCGGAACACATCGGGATATTATCAGTGATGGTGGCACACATTTCTGCAACAGATACTTCGATGCACTCCTATCCAAATATGGAGTTACTCATAAGGTTGCCACAGCCTACCATCCGCAGTCAAATGGACAGGTTGAAGTTTCAAACAGGGAGATCAAAAGAATCTTGGAGAGAACCGTTGGATCAACAAGGAAGGACTGGTCTACAAAACTGGATGACGCATTATGGGCCTACCGGACAGCTTACAAGACACCCATTGGTATGTCCCCATATCAAATGGTGTTTGGGAAAGTATACCATCTGTCAGTGGAGCTTGAACACAAGGCGTACTGGGCACTGAAGAAGTTAAATCTTGATCCACAAGCTGCAGGAGAGAAACGACTTCACAAACTCAATTAATTGGAGGAATTTCGCCTACAGGCTTATGAGAATGTCAGATTATACAAGGAAAAGACCAAGAAATGGCATGATCGAAAAATAGTGCACAGACAACTGAAACCAAGGCAGCATGTGTTGTTGTATAATTCGAGGTTGAAACTTTTCCCTGGGAAGTTGAAATCAAGGTGGTCAGGGCCATTTGTGATCACTCAGGTTTTACCATATGGAGCTGTTGAGTTACTTGATCCCAATACCAACGAAACATTCAAGGTTACAGTCAGCGTGTCAAGCACTACTGGGGAGAATCATTTGAGCGATAAAATGAAAATGTCACACTTTCAGATCCAGCCTAACATTCGGGCAGTCATGTCTAGCTGACGACGTTAAACTTAGCGCTTGCTGGGAGGCAACCCATGTAATTTTTGTATATATTGTGATTTGGTGTATTTTATTTGGTTTGTTTTATTTGTGTAGGTAAAATCACATTTCAAGATCGAAAAAGCTCTCGCAAATCTTCACAAGTAATTTCCTTCTCTCCCTCAAAGCTTTCTGATGAAGATCTACAAAGCTCGCTTGGAACGGATGAGACTACTAATGATCAAAGGTATTCCTAATGATATTCGTTGGATTATTGAAGCACGGGTCCGATTGGAGGTAAGTCCTCAGACTCTTTTATTTCACATCTGTCTAGTTTAGGAAGTAGAACCTATGCTAAACAGAGAATAGCTAAAAGAATGGATGTATGCTATAAATGTGCTCGTATGTTTTGTGATACTCATTGTCGTTCTTTAGGAATGGTGTCTGATAACCGTGAAGATAAGATAAATTTCATTAGGGATGGCTTGAGTAAGAAGTCTTTGGATGACATATCTAAGACTCTTGAGACGCATCCCAGTGGATATGTGTATCACGTTATATACACAATTCCAAAAGGAAAGACAACAGCATAGTCTCGGGAATCTGACTCAAAAAGACCATGTTTGCCAATTTATAAGAAAATTGAATGGGAAGCTTGTCCATGATGCATAGACGTCATTCAAACCGTTACTTCCTGTAAATATTATATCTCTTTGTTTTTTCCTAATAATTGTGATTTGTTTTGTTGTTTTCTTTTATTTTCTCCGACATGATCCATATTTTTTTTACCTTTCACGATTTATTTTACTCTTTAACTAATAATTATCATTTGGCAGGTACTAGTGCTATTATTACTAACCCTTTTCAGATGCTATAAATTCAACTCATCATTTCACTTTTGAAAGCATCCAGATTTGAGAAAAGAAACATACATAAAATGGAAGCCACTTCAAGAAGACGAGTTGTAAATATCTGTGTCTTTTGTGGTACAAGTGTTGGTACTAAACCAGTATATGTAGCTACAGCACATGAACTGGGTCGAGTCTTAGCTGAAAGGAATATGCACCTAGTATATAGCGGTGACAATCTTGGACTAATGGGGATCATTTCAAAGGTCGTATAGGATGGAGGCAGTCAATTTCTAGGAATCATCCCAAAACCTTTGGCGGAAGCGAATCTGATAGGGCCATCAAACAGAGAGGAACTAATTGTGCCAGGTATGTCTGAACGACTGGTAGAAATGATTAACTGTGCTGATGTTTTTATTGCTTTGCCAAGTGGCTTTGGTACAATGGATGATATTTTTACAGTACTATCTTGGGTGAACTAAACATACACCAGAAACCGATTGGATTGTTTAACTCTGATGGATTTTATGATTTTCTTTTTATATTTCTTGATGATGCCCGGAGAAATGGGTTCGTGTCAAAACCTTTAAAAGAACTCATCTTTACTGCCAGAACTGCCCCATATTTAATTGACCAAATCTTGGCCTATGAACCACAAATTGACCCTATCATTTCCAAGATAAAATGGTCCGATGATGATCGTAGTAAGAAGCGTCAGATAAATCTGGATCTTAACCTTTAAATTTCCTTTATAAATGTAGAATTTCAGCTAACCAGGCACCATCTTCTAAACTCAGCTTCTACTTTTTAAGACATTGGGGACAATTTCTCATTTAGGTTTTGGGGTGGGGAATATTTGACTAGTATCTTGTTATTTTCTTGTTTTTATTTTTAGTCCAAAATTTTCGAAAAATACCAAAAAAATTGAAAATTTTACAAAAATCAAAAAAATATTTTGTGTTTTTATGTTTTTAATTTGATTAATCGGGTGAAATTGGTGTGAGATAGCTGTGTAAGAAGTTTCCAGTCCTGAGACGTATCTCAACCTATTTCGGAACAAGTTAATTTTTGTTTATTTCCTTTGGAATTATTTAATTTGTGAATTCTCCATAAAACTGACTAAAAATGAATCTTCATATGCTTAGTTGACAGGTATTATCAACATACATGGTAACATATGGACATGAGTTGTAATTGACGAGTTTGTAATATTCAGTACTCTAGTTTAATTAGAGAAAACATCTATAAAAGCGATGGGATAAAAAAATGTCTTGAAATCCGAGTTATTAAGTCTGTAAGTGTGTTTTAACACCTAGTGCCCTAAAACCAACTGGTTTGGGAGTCACTGACCCAACGCTCGCTACATGGATCGAAGATGTTGCAATATATATATATATATATATATAGATGTCTGAGTAATTAAGTCTGTAGGGGTGTCTTAACACCTAGTGCCCTAAAGCCAACTGGTTTGGGAGTCTCTCACCCAACGCTCGCTACATAGATGGAAGATATTGTATATAAATAAAAAAAATCAATCAAGAACCAGAAAAATCAGAAAAATTATTCCATTGCTACAAAAAGGTGTGAATTCTGATAAAACTTCAGGACAAAAATATTACTCTTTTCTCAACTGCACTTGTGACTATTGTGGGCAAAATGAGTTGATTAATATTTTTTTAGCTGTGTATATGGAGAATGGTAAATATAATCGGAGAATTTACTTATTCGGTAATTTAGAAAGAAATAAAACAACTCTAAACTTGGATGAGAAGTTTCACCTAATTAGTCACTAACTTCTTTATTCTCTTTTCTCTTGTCTTTTTGTTTTTGTGTGCATTAGTTTCACTATCTTTTTACTTTTATAAAAATATTTGTGGGTATCGTTGCTATAAGCCCTCACGAGACTACAACTCGTTCACTAAGGACACCTAGGGGTTTAAAGGCTTGTTGCATACGCTAAATGCAACCGTGATCCCTACAAAAATGGCTTAGCTTAATTTTATTTTAAAGATGTTTATGTTATTTTATTTTATTATTTTGCTCGAGGAGTAGCAAAATGTTAGGTTTGGGGGGTGTGATGAGTGGTAAATGTATCACTATTTTCCACTCATTTGACCTAATATTTTGTATAAATTCTTGAGTTTTGTGAATATTTTGATGTGTTTGTGTTATTTGTAGATAAATAAAGTTTCAAGACTCTCTGGAAGTGATTCTGGGCCAAAATAGTGAAAAAGGACAAAAAAGGGCAAAATTATAATTTGGCGCGTCGCGACCGCTAACATGCGCCGGACCTTGCTAACGTGCACTGCTTCGTGCTAAAATATGTCGTGCCACGTGTTACAATCTGAGAAGTCTGCTAACATGCACCAGATGCTAACGTGTGCTGCGCCATGTGTCATCATCATAGCAGATCCGCTAACGTGCACCGTGCCACGTGTCGCCATCATATGCTGCTGACGATCGCCATCGCCATATGTCGTCAACGTGTCATCCATGTGTCATCCACGTGGCGTCCACATCAGTCACATGCCGAGTCAGCTTGCCAAATGTCAGCCACGTCTTCATCAGCCAATCATCTTACGTCATATGTCATCATCACATACTGCCGAAAATCACCATCGCCGTCTGCATAATCATTCACACCCGAAGCCGCCTTGCCATGTGTCAATAGCGCCGCATTTGGCGCCGTAAATCACGGCGCGTCGCGACGCGCCCCACCTATTGGTGCCTATAAATAGATGGCCGAATTTCCATTTTGAAGATGTACCTTCATCTCTGTAATTCTTTGAGAATAATAAGGAGTTTGTATCTAGTTTGTTTAAATTTCAGTTATGTAATTAATTTTATTTACTTTTTTTAATAGTAATTTACTTTCTTTACTTTTTCAGTTTTTACTATTCAGCAATGAGGAGGTAACTTCCCTCTACTAGGGTGAAAGGTAAAACTTTTATTATTACTATTTAGATTAATCTCCCTTAATTATAATATAATAACTATTTAAAACCCGACTTAATGAGGATACCACTATATTGGCCGGTTGGTAATTGATATTAAATTGGTTTTAACCTGACTAAGCATGGATACCGCCTGGTTGGTCGGTTGGTAATTAATTATTAATTTGACTTAATCAGGATACCGCCTATATGGCTGGTTGGTAATATCACACAAGTTAATATATTATATTAATGGAGATATCTAAAATAGTAGTAATAAAAGTGGATCCTTTAACCCCTAGCATTTTCTTTTATTGTACTTTTTCCTTTTTAATTTCCAACATTTACTTTTCAGCATTTTAATTTATATCTTTTATTTTTAAGTTTTTAATAGTTGTAAATATGAGTCGTAGCTAAGCCCGTAATCTGGGGTTGTGATGAAATCCAATATCACCGGTTTATAAGGGGTTATTTTATAGTTTGGGTAATATAAATATTTACTTATTAAGCCTTAAACTTAATGATTCTTGTTAACTGGAGATTAATAAGATTGATCTGGTAAACTTAAAATAAACTTGACAAAGGAATTTTAGGTTTCAACCTTAGACTTAATAGCCTACGATCTTCCTTAAGGATAGTTAACCCTTTAATAGATTTCCTTACTTGATAGACATATACCTGTCGGGCGGGGGTAGCCATAATTGGAACTTAATCTTAATGAATTCAGGTAATTTGATTGACATAGACATATGGTTTAATTGGTTTACACTAGGTATTTGCATCCGACCATCGACAGAGGCTTTTATAGAATTTCGTGTTCCAGGTTAGTAAACCAATATATTATACAAACATAAAATAACCACTTCATCTTTTAAAAGATATTGGAAGGATTCACAACCCTGGATAGTTTCTTAATATTGAATGTTCCTAAATCTACTTTTGCGTAAATTTATTTACTTGTTTTAAATTTTAAAGTCACCACCCAATCAAACAATCAATCCATTAGATACTCATAAAAATTTGGCTTCATAAATTAATAGCTTAGGTAATAAGTCCTCATGGGATCGATACTTTTTATACTACATGAACGATACATGCGCTTGTGTTATACGCGTGTGATTGCACCGGTCAGGCTCGCAGCCCGTAGAGAGTACAGAGTAGCCCACGGGGGACTAAATCGGAGAATAAAGGAGTCGCAACCCAACATAAACTGGGAAATGATTTAAGGCCGCACTCACCCCACACAAGGGAAGACCTCAAATCGTTGGGTTCAGAATGGTCCCTTACTTATGCCAGTATAATGGACGGGTTCACACAATGGTATAACCAAGTCTTATGCAGTACATGAGGGATAATTCAAATTAACACACAAATTTGCACACCCATGAACATGAATATAAATAAAAACAAATTAAATTAAGAAATGCAAGGTACGATAATAAGAATCATAATAATCAAAAGCAGGAAAAAACGTCAATAAATAAATGCAAATAATTACTACCAAATTGTTGGACAATTATGACCATAGCATCACTATTTGTACAGATCATGGTGTTGTTGTACAAATTAACTATGTGACAAAGCATAACAGCATTAGTTCTCATATATTTGGGTATATGATACTCATGCAAGTGTAATAGGAGGTTGTGTTTACCGATGGTACAGAAACAGCTTCGCTCTAGATAGATCCCTCGGAATTCCATTGGTAGTATGACTACGTGTCTATTGAAGTCCGAATCAGGGTAGGTGTATTTGGTCTTAACCTGAGACTTGCACCGCTAATACTTGCGACAATCAATATACTTTGATTTTGGTCGTCCAGGGCTTCAACAGGTTCTGTGTACGCCTCTTCTGGGTATATTGAGAATCGTAGTGTATTGGGTGTGATGTCAAGATGGAATATCACTCCAGTCATAGTGGAGATGATGATCACGTAGGATACGGAACTGGTGCTCTTTTATGCTGCAGCTATCGGTATATTATGACTAAGTCATGTTTATCCGATTATAGAGACTAGTTACCAGAGATCCGATATGTGCTTCGTACGGGGCAGACACAATCCAGCCCAGGCCTAGCACGTGACATTCGATACTGGATCACAATACGCAATACTACGTATACTACGCCTGATAAAGATTACATATTCCTTTAAGAATATTCTGGAGAATTGGGTAGGCACGGTGCTTTGCTAGAAGCCAACCATGTCTTGTAAATCGGTAAAAACGTAGTACTAGGTACGTACGTGTTCGGATAGTCCGACGACCGGATTTACTGCCAACATATCCGGGGATCTCATGGGTCGCTTCCCGAAGATTCACCAATGACGTATGATTCGCACATAATTAATATGGGATTAATTATTAGAGAGAGAAAATTAATCTAGGATTAATTACAGAGATATTTTATCTGGGATAAAATATTATTTAAAGAGAGAGAACGATTAATTTGGAATTAATCGATAAAATAATATATTCGATATATTATACGAAATTAGATTCGACGCAGAATTAAAATTAGATTTTAATTCGGGAAAACGAGTTAATTTAGAATTAATTCGTCAGCGATGTGAATAGTATTTTGCTAGGCACAATTATTTAATTGAATTTGATTTAATTATGTCGCAACAGAAAATTCGTTAATTCGGAATTAGCGAACCCGAGCCCGGGAGTGTTTGCGGGCCCACTCGCATTTCAAATTCAAGTGCGGCCCCCAAGTCACATCAAGCGTCAAATCACTAGTCAATCAAGTGATGGAAGTTTCATCACTTTGAGTGAAGTGATGCTTGTCATCATTGATTGATGTGAATAGTGATGTGAGTTGTTTTAGGCATTTATTGCGATTTTAGCTCCAAAATATTGTTGACTTTTTGAAAGCCATATACATAATTTTGGAAAACATTTTGGTATTAGTTTTTTGGAAAAACCAAATACACAAACCAACTCATCTTCTCTCTCCCTTCTCCCTCTCCATTCGGCCAAGGGCCAAATTTCCTCTCTATTTTCCTCTCAAAGTCGAGAGTCACAAAGAGTAATGGAAGGATTTGTGGCAAATTTTTTAAGTGCTAGCACACTAAAGAGTCATCCAAAGGTGATAGGGAAACCCACCCATGGGTATGGAATGCACACTTAAAGCTTGGAGCTTGAAGAACACAAATGGAGCACAAAGTTGGACATGGCCGAAAGCTTCCAAGGAGGAACAAAAAGTTTTGTGTTCGACGCATCGCAAATCCGATCATTGTAAGTATGATTCCGACATACTTCTTTATTTTATTCACATATCTATAATGCTTGAAATGATCTTGGGACTATAGTAGAAACCCAACAATGGTATATTGAGCCTTGTTTAAGCATGAAATTGGAATTAGGGTAAAATTGGGTAAAAATGATTTGAGCATGTTTTGATGAAATTGATTGTTGATATATGCTTGAATGATGATAACATGGTGTTATGCATGATCAATTTGATGAAAATTAGATTGGATCAATTTTTCCCCAAATCATTGGCTTGGCCGAATGTGGAGGTGCCCTAATGTCATGGTATTTTTTTTTGAATCATTGGATGAGTTTGAATGACTTGGGAAATGTTAATTTGAGATTTAATTGGATTGAATTTGGAATTGGACATTAAATCCCTAATTGCCGTGACTTTAAAGTATGGAAACTGATTGATTTTTTGATTCAATTGTATTGGACATAAGTTGATGATAATAAGCATAATTAATTGAGTAAATTGGTGTTTTGGAAATATTAATTTGGTTAATTAATTATGGCTATACACTTTAGATTAATTAATTGTGAAATTTGGAATTTTGTAATTTAATTAATTGGGCCAAATTTGGAATTGGGCTTTTAAAGTTGTATTGGGCTTAATGGGCTTGGTTGGGCCAAGTTTGGTTTAGGCTAATTGGTTGGATCCAATTGGGCCCAAAACCATATCCATAAAGTCCAAATATAATTAAATGGACCTTTAATTTTAATTGGGCCTAAATTGGTTTCTTGAAAATAAGGGTGATTCCTTAAATGGGCTTTGGTATTTGGGTTTGACCCATATTGACCAAAAGTCCATGCCTTATGAAATTAATTGAAAGCCCATTGGACTTTAATTAAATTGACATTGGATGTTAATTGGGCTTTGAGACCCGTAACGATTAGATTTGGAATCTAAGTCGTAAAGGCTCATTAAAAAGTGTAATTATTTAATTTAGAATTAAATAAGGAATTAGTATTAAATACAAATTAATTGGATTTAATATTGTAGTTTAATATAATTCAAGAATTCGTACTTTGAGTACTTATTCGCAAAACGAGTTTGACTCGCGCAAAATCAAATCGTTGTTTGAACATTGGATGGTCATTAATTTCAGATTAATAATTATATTAGATTGATTGATAACATGTTTTGTGTGAATACATGGATGCGATGTATGAATAATGTATATCGGATGGATATTAGATGGGTGAGGGCAATTTTGGAAATTGTTGTAATAAATTTAGAATTTATTAAATTGGACCTGCGTGTCCAGCCTATTACCTCTTGACTCTTTGTATTTCTCTTCTCACTTTTCCCCTCAATGTAAATGAGGTTTCTTTAGAAGTGTTATGTAATTGGGTAGAAGTAATACTTGTGCTAGCAGGAGAGAGGAAAGAGAGAGATTTGTTCTAGGAACAATGTGTTTAAATATCCATCTGCATATCATTATTATTTTTTTTACGCGCCTTATTATGCTTTTAGAATGCATGCTTAAGGGTTTATGATGATGAGACCTTAACAAAGATAATAAATTGGTTGCCAATTTACGCGAAAAACCCTCAACACATATTAAGCGTTTTTCCTTCCATTTAGTGATTCTTACTCAAGATCCAAGATTGGCACTGGTTTGTTGGCCAAAGTCAAGACCTTTGTCCGTCGCGGATGTGTTTGAATCATAAGGCTTTGTTCCATATCGGTGTCTTGTCCAAGTTGTGATTTGTTGGCCAAAGTCAAGATCACTTCTTGTCCATCGACATCGATTACGAAGCTCTCCAAAGTCAATGGGTTCCGCTTAACTGGGATCATTAAGTTTGTTGTGCCAAAGCCAAGGCTTATTAATTCAGAGGAAAAAGGTTAGGGAATATATTGGATATATTGGCATATATAAGATATATGTTTCGGACTTGGATGTCCACCTACTGGATCTAGGAATTGGATAGGATCCAATTGATCTTAGAGATCTACCTAGTTAAGTATCATACAATTTGTTGGCCAAAGTCAAGATTGTGTGTTATTTAACGGGATCCTAGCCCACTAGGAAACAAGATTTCCCGAGTACTCCACAGAGGGTTAGAGGCTCGCCGAAAAATAGTGGGAGGCAAGTATTAAATTTGCAATATTCGTTTAGTTACTTGCCAATACGCGCTCATTTCATTTTTCGTCAATAAATTAATATATTAATTGGACTAATATTTAATGTTATTTTAAATTAAAAAGTTGGACTGTATAAAAACTACTTCAATTAATAGTTGATTTTATAATTGGATTATAGTAATCAATATAATTGAATTTAACCAATTAAATTATAGTTGATTATATATTTAGACTATAGTAATCATTATAATAAATAGTACCTAAAACCGTTGATTGGATAGTTGGACTATAGCAATCAAGATAATTGAAAGATTAGTGTTTAAAACGTAATCCTGGGTGAAAATGTTTTAAACGGTTTTAATTTTCAAATTGGGAGTAAAATCTCAGGATAGTCATAGAGACCGAGAAGTTACTTTATTTGATAGAGTGACGTCTCGAGCCTAAGCCTGGAGTTGAGCAAATAGTAGAACATGATATTTGGAATATTCATGTGATGATAACTTTAGTGCTTTATCTGTTACGCTTGCCGCAAAGACTCCTTAATTTCTTAGTCAGAATTAAGGATTAGATCCTTATAGTATGATATTGAAACTGAAGTATCTTCATAGATCTATCCTTAGATCTTAGAAGTAAAAATTGCAATAGAAAACTCTTGGAGAGTTAATGGCTATACTCAAGGAGACAAAGCCAGAGTTTGCAATTGGGCAAGAAGCGTAAGGCGCATCTTACTTCGACATCCCAGAAGGCCAAGGCTTGGCCAAAGGCTTCTGGGGTGTGGAAAAGGGACAAAGGCAAAGTCATTATAATCTTCTGGGAAGACAAAGGACACATCCCAAGATGTCTGCCTAAACTGTGGCAAACGGGGTCACTGAAGCGTGACTGCCGTATGGACAAGGCAGACATGAAGGAATTTAAGACGGGCAAGGCTCCGACTTCAAATATGTTTGTCATTAACATGTTCACTACTAGTATTAAAATTGGATTTTAGATACTGGATGTGGTACATAAATATGTACTGGTGTGCAGAATCTGCTGATAAGCAGGATACTGACTTCAATTAAGATTTATCTGCGAATCGAAAATGGGACGAAAGTCGCTGTTTTAATTATAGAAACCTAAGTTTAGGAACTACCCTTCGGGTGTGTACTTGAATTCGGAAACTGTTAAAATGTAACTAGTTTGACTAGAAACATTATCTCTATATCAGGGTTTAACCCGTTATGGGTATACCTTTATATTCTAGAACACTAAAGTGTTTTATTTTATAAAGATGATATTGAGATAAACACATTAGATGTGAATAACAATATTTATATTTTGAATATAAAATAATCTCAAACATATAACATGACAAACAAATAGCTCAAACTGAATTTATCAGTTGAGACTTGTATGTGGCATTGTTGTCTGGGACACATTAAACAATACTCGTATATCCACACTTTCGAAGAGTGGGTACTTGGACAGATTTGATTCTATTCAAATAATGTCTACGAATCTAATTTATTAGGCAAAGTTCCTAAAACACCTTTTACTTGGTAAAAGTGTAAGTGCCACCGATCTGTTAGCCCTCGTTCATAGTGACATAAGTGAGCCCATGTCTAGCTAGGCTAGAGGTAGAAATGAACACTTCGTAACCTTTACGGATATGGCATCGCGTTATGGTTATGTGTTTCTATTGAAACATGAATCAGAAACTTTTGATAAATTCAAAGAGTTTCGACACGAAGTAGACAGATCGGCTAAAGTATTAAACACCATGATTGGCCATGATGCTAAGTATAGTTTCTACTTGAAACAATAGTAGGGACTCCTCCCGGAACACGTCATTTGACGGTATAGGTGATTCGAATGGAAGATTTTTTTGGATTATTCTATCGGGTGATCGCTCTGAGCACATGAGTAATTCAAGGATAAGGTACTAAATCAGTATAACTTGCTGAAAAAATTAAAAATTGTTGACAGCATAAATCTAATTCATATTAAATATGAACAGGAAAACCTGGGTTTTCTCATTCCTGAAGATTTGGGAATGCTGGGCATACGTTGGATGATACCAAACTAGAACCCAAATCGGATAAGTGCCTAAATTTTTAGGTTATCCTAGGGTAACCAAAGTATAGTACTTATACAACTCACTCGAGAACAATTTAATTGTTGCTCACCATGCGTTTTTCCTAAGAGGAATACCGATATGCAGTGGTAAGTGGGAGGAAAGTAAAACTCGATGAAAATTGGAGTAATACTATTCCAGACACTGATTCCTTAATGGAACACAAATAGTTCATCAAGGATGAAACAATACCAATAATCTTCAAATACACAAGAACCGCGATAGTCGGAGAGAGTCAGAAAACAACCTAGGAGTTATGGGTTTCTGATCTCACCTCATAAAGATGTTAATCTTATTGAGGAATACAAACTGACTACGTATGAGGAAGTGATACAAGGTATCAACTCCCTATTATGGCAAGTGTCATGATGTCCGAAATGGATTCCATGTAAACCAACCAAGTTTGGATACTAGTTGATGTACCGGAAGGCATTGTGCCTATTGGTACTATATAAGTCTTCAAGGAAGACACACATGTATGGCAACATACGAACGTACAAAGCTGGGCTTGTAGCGAAAAGGTATCGTTATCAACATTGTGTCGATTACGACGAAACCTTTTAACTGTTGCCATTGTTAAATCCATTTGGATAATATTTGCTGATGCTGCATGTTTTCATTCATGAAATATGGCAGCTGAACGTCAAAATCGATTTCCTTAAACGGAAACCTTTTGGAGGATGTTTATAAAATCCTGACGGTTTTGTCGTACCAAAATGAGCAAACAAGGTTTGCAAGTTAATCGATCTATTTATGGATTGAAGCAAGCATTGCGTTCTTGGAATTATCGTTTTGATGTAATCATAATGGTATATGATTTAATTCAAAATGAAAATAATTCTTGTGTATATAAGGAGGTTAATGGGAGCGCACTGACATTGAATGTCCTAAATAATGATGATATGTCATTTCTTGGAAATGATAATTCCCATAAAACAATCTTTGAAAGCTTGGCTTTCATGAAAAATTCTTCGTAGAATTCTTGGGAGAGACAACCTTTATTCTAGGAATAAGGATCTATTAGGATAGATCTAAAAGTTGTTGGAACTCTCCGAGAACTCGTACATTAATATAAATGTACGCGACCTGGTGTCTCATATGCTTTGAGCATATGGAGTCACAATCAGGCCAATCTAAGTGATTGTCATTGGATTGATGTTAAGACATCCTTTAGTATCTTAGATGAACTAAGGATGCTTTCTTATACTATGGAGAAG
The DNA here is from genome assembly GCA_019454045.1 of Zanthoxylum bungeanum. Lineage (NCBI taxonomy): Eukaryota > Viridiplantae > Streptophyta > Magnoliopsida > Sapindales > Rutaceae > Zanthoxylum > Zanthoxylum bungeanum. The sequence continues at coordinate 47,102 of SKCR01017621.1, forward strand.
GAGAACTTGAAGTGACTGGGTTCACTGCTGCAAGTTTCCTAACCGATAAAAATGACTATAAGTCGTAATAAAGGTACTATATAGTTTGAATAATGGAACAGTGAGCTGGAAATCTTCCAAGCAAAATACTGTTGTCGAATAAACAAAACAAAAGCGGAATATTACTGCAGCTGAGGCAGCAATAGAAGCCTTTTGGATGATAATAATCCTAATCAGATTAGGAGTAGTTCTGTTAGCAGGTGAGCTAGGCTACAACACAGGCTAAAGAATTAATGGTCTCATTAACGATCCAAATATATACTTCAAATATTCATCTGATTAGTTCGGATCATACATCGTGGCGATGTGATGATCGAACAAATCGCATCAGATGATAACATTGTAAATCCGCTGACGAAAGCATTTTCTCAGCAGAAGTTTGAGCGAACCGTACATAGTTCGGGTGTAGGACACTTGAATGATTGGCTATAGGCCAAGTGGGAGATTGTTGGACAACTATGACCCATAGCATCACTATTTGTACAGATCATGGTGTTGTTGTACAAATTAACTATGTGACAAAGGAAATTTCTCTTTTATCATTTGTAATTAGATTACCAAGATATATAAATGATAAAAGGTCCTTATGATTAGTTTCGGATTGAGATGATATGAGACAGTATCAATCCACGAAGGTTTAATCATTAAATATCGCTAGTCGTAGTATTATCGAGATTGGACATCGATAATGCGGAATAGACTAGTATTACACTTGTGCGCGTTGTGGGAGCATAACAGCATAGTTCTCATATATTTGGGTATATGATACTCATGCAAGTGTAATAGGAGGTTGTGTTTACCGATGGTACAGAAACAGCTTCGCTCTAGATAGACCCCTCGGAATTCCATTGGTAGTATGACTACGTGTCTATTGAAGTCCGAATCGGGGTAGGTGTATTTGGTCTTAACCTGAGACTTGCACCGCTAATACTTGCGACAATCAATATACTTTGATTTTGGTCGTCCAGGCTTCAACAGGTTCTGTGTACGCCTCTTCTGGGTATATTGAGAATCGTAGTGTATTGGGTGTGATGTCAAGATGGAAATATCACTCCAGTCATAGTGGAGATGATGATCACGTAGGATACGGAACTGGTGCTCTTTTATGCTGCAGCTATCGGGATATTATGACTAGGTCATGTTTATCCGATTATAGAGACTAGTTACCAGAGATCCGATATGTGCTTCGTACGGGGCAGACACAATTCCAGCCCCAGGCCTAGCACGTGACATTTGATACTGGATCGCAATACGTAATACTACGTATAATACGTCTGATAAAGATTACATATTCCTTTAAGAATATTTCTGAGAATTGGGTAGGCACGGTGCTTTGCTAGAAGCCAACCATGTCTTGTAAATCGGTAAAAACGTAGTACTAGGTAGGTACGTGTTCGGATAGTCCGACGACCGGATTTACTGCCAACATATCCGGGGATCTCATGGGTCGCTTCCCGAAGATTCACCAATGACGTATGACTCGCACATAATTAATATGGGATTAATTATTAGAGAGAGAAAATTAATATAGGATTAATTACGGAGATATTTTATCTGGGATAAAATATTATTTAAAGAGAGAGAACGATTAATTTGGAATTAATCGATAAAATAATATATTCGATATATTATACGAAATTAGATTTCGAAGCGGAATTAAAATTAGATTTTAATTCGGGCAAACGAGTTAATTTAGAATTAATTCGTCAGCGACGTGAATAGTAATTTTGCTAGGCACAATTATTTAATTGAATTTGATTTAATTACATCGCAACGGAAAATTCGTTAATTCGTAATTAGCGAACCCGAGCCCGGAGTGTTTGCGGGCCTACTCGCATTTCAAATTCAAGTGCGGCCCACAAGTCACATAAAGCGTCAAATCACTAGTCAATCAAGTGATGGGAGTCACATCACTTTGATTGAAGTGATGCTTGTCATCATTGATTGATGTAAATAGTGATGTGAGTTGTTGTAGGCATTTATTGCCATTTTGGCTCCAAAATATTGTTTGACTTTTTGAAAGTCATATACATAATTTTGGAAAATTTTTTGGTATTAGTTTTTTGGAAAAACCAAATACACAAACCAACTCATCTTCTCTCTCCCTTCTCCCTCTCCATTAAGCCAAGGGCCAAATTTCCTCTATATTTTTCCTCTCAAAGCCGAGAGTCACAAAGAGTAATGGAAGGATTTGTGGCAAATTTTTCCAAGTGCTAGCACACTAAAGAGTCATCCAAAGGTGATAGGAAAACCCACCCATAGGCATGGAATGCACACTTAAAGCTTGGAGCTTGAAGAACACAAATGGAACACAAAGTTGGACATGGCCGAGAGCTTCCAAGGAGGATCAAAAAGTTTTGTGTTTGATGCATCGGAAATCCGATCATTGTAAGTATGATTTCGCCATACTTCTTTATTGTATTCACATATCCATAATGCTTGAAATGATCTCGGGACCATAGTAGAAACCCAACACAAATGCATAAGGTAAAATAAATAACTAAAGAAGTAAAAATGCATGAAATATAAAGAAAGAGGTTATTCAGTGTGTGTGCGTTCATGTAGCATTCGTAAACGCGTTCGAACGAAGTGTTCCAGATAGTTCACATTCATGTAGCGTTCGAGAACGCGTTCGAACGGAGTGAGGCAGAAGGCACACGTTCGAGTTGCGTTTGGAAACACGTTCGAACTTTACTACGAAAATAGCACCAATAATGAAATAAACACGCATATATGAATATTTCCCAAGCGGTACATGGAGTTGTATCCCAAGTACAGACCGCACTACCGTCCATTCGGATTCAGCTACGGAATTTATGTATGGGTTTCCATCTGATATACCGCAAGGGATAACACACACAATCATTAACGCAATGTAAACGGACATGAAAGTAGATGCGAAATAACATAAATAAAAGTAAAAGAGAAATGATAAAATAACGATAAATGCTAGTAAATAAATAGAAAAGACAAATAACACTAAATAGACAAGAAAATAAATAACAAGATAAATGCGAAATAATACATAACAATAAATTAACAGAAAGATAAATAAAAATAAAAGTAAATAAATATAAAAAAGAGATAAACAATAAAATGCTAAAAAACATAAAAATGTGACCAAAAGATTTGGCCGTCTTTGATGTAAGACCTCGCATGCCCGGATGGACATATTTCACGTCCCACCAAGCATGTCGCGTCCAGAACAACAAATAAATATAGTAAAGGGTGCTCTCAGGTCTTACTTCTTAAGTTTCTTTTTTGGAGGTACGTTAAGCCGTCGCCGGAAGGATTATTAGTTTGCTGTGTCCTGTTCCTGCTCACTGTTTTGCCATTACTGCTTCGCTGTTTTTGTGCTTCTGGTTCACAGTTTTGCTGGTTGTTTGGGCTGCTACTTTTGCTATTTTTTGGGGCTGTTTTCTGTATTTTTGGACTATTTTTTCGGTGATAAGGGATGTTGTTTGGTTGATTTAGGGGGCTACTGTTTGGGTGATTTAGGTTTGTTTGTTTAGGTTTTGGGTGGTTGTTTTTCTTCACGATTTGGTGGCTGTTTAGCTTGGTTTCACGGTGATGGACTACTTATTTGTTCACTATTTTGATCGGTAGTGGGCACTTATTTCAGTGTTTGTTGTTTGGTGGCTTTTATTAGTTTGTTCTTGTTGTTTTGTTTGTTACCTGGTCACGATGGTTTGTGATTTGGCCGATTTGTTACTGCATGTGCTGTTTTCCCTTGCTGGCCGGTGCTTCACATTTACATTCACGCTGATTTCTTTGTTTGTTTTTATTTGTTGTTTGGTTTCACAGCTCGTTAGTTGTCTTTGTTATTTTCGATCACTATTTTGTGTGTTTGTTTCTGTGATTTGAAGGGTTATTTGTTGTTGTTTTGTGGATTTGTTTCGGGTCGGTGGTGTTGATGTTTTGTGGATTTTGTTTGATTGTCGTGAGTGTGTAGTGTCTCCGTGTGAGTGCCTCCCCTAGGGTTTGGTCAAGCCTCATTTTTATAATGTTTTCAAGGGATCTTCAATCAAGGAAATAAATCAAATAAATATGGGAGATATTTTCTCAATTTATTTAGGAAACAAAATCTCTAAATTTGGTGAGTGTGGGATTTCAAATCTTGTTAAATTGGAAGGTGATTTGAAGGATTTTGACATGTTTTTTGCATGGGATTTTTTATTTGGGAAGGCTTGGGCGTGCATGGGCTTCGTGTTGGCGTGCACATGGGCTTTGGGCGTGTTGTAGGTGTTTGGGGCTTGTTCGAGGCTAAGGTTTACAGAAACCGACTGAGTGAATCTGAGGCGGGCTAGTGAGTCTGAATTCAGTGAGGTGCTAATTTTGGAGTTTTTCCTTCCGGCATTCGTTTCTCGCGACTTCCGTAACTTTTCAGGTAGTGCCTCCATACGAGGCTCATCATTGGGCATATGCAAAAATACAGTGTCTATAGTCGCCTCCACTTTGATGAGGCTTGTGCAGTGTGTGACAGTGACAATCCTATCAAAGTCATGCATGCATTTTTGCTTACCTGGTTCGTCGAAAATTACGGGACTTAGATGTTGTTTTGCTTCAATCTCTGAGTTGGGTTGGTGGCGAGGTGCTTCCACCCATGGGTCTTGTTCCTGAACCACCGAGTGTGAGATGGTTCATTCTTGAACCGTTCCTAGTGTGAGATGGTTCATTCTCGAACCGTTCCTGGCGTGAGATGCATTGATCTTTGGTTCATTCCCGAACCGTTCCTAGTTGAGTTGATGGCGAGGTGCTCCGATCTCTGGGTCTTGTTCCTCAACCACTGAGTGTGAGATGCTTTTGATATCTGGGTTTTGTTCCCAAAATGAATTGAGTTGATGGTGAGGTGCTCCGACCTCTGGGTCTTGTTCCCGAACCACCGAGTGTGAGATGCTTTGATCTCTGGGTTTTGTTCTCGAACTGAATTGAGTTGATGGCGAGGTACTTCGACCCCTGGGTTTTGTTCCCAAACCACCGAGTGTGAGATGCTTTGATCTCTACATTTTTTTCCCGAACTAAGTTGAGTTGATGGCGAGGTGTTTTGACCCCTAGGTTTTATTTCCGAACCACCGAGTGTGAAGTTTTCTTCTCTGGGTTTTGTTCCCGAACTGAATTGAGTTGATGGCGAGGAGCTTCGACCATTGGGCTTTGTTCCCGAACCACCGAGTTTGAGATGCTTCGATCTTTGGGCTTTATTCCCGAACTTTACTGAGTGATGGTGTCTTTGTCCACCTGTGTGACTTTTCGATCCACTGGGGAGTTTTTTCTATGATGATAGGTGATTCGACCTCCAAACTGTTGATAATACGGGTCTCGACCCTGAGATTCATTCCCAAAACTGTTGATACTATGGGTGGTGACACTTCACCCCCTGTTTGTCCTCATTCTCGAGGAGTTGCTCGTCTTTGCTGCTTTTTCAAAGCCTACAAACACAAAACAAAAATTGTATGTATGCGACATGTATGCATGTATGCATGGATGTATTCCCTATTCCGATGGGTTTTCTTTATCCTATTAGCTTGATGATATCCTTGGTTAAGCCTTCTTTGCGCTCTTTGGTTCCTTTTGTCTATAGAAGTCTTTGGTCGCCCCATGGGCCTGCTTACAGTTTCTTTCTGACAATTCTCCTCCAGTGATCGCTTTAGAATTCTTTGGTCTGAGGGCTCAAGAACCCGTTGCGTCCCTTAACTGCGGGGTGGTAGACTGGTCGCCCGCAGACTTGGCTCAGTTTTCTGCTCTTCGCTACCTGCACTAGGTCAATGTGGATTACGCCTTTGTGAAAGCGGCCTCATCCTTTTGGGATAATGTCTTCTATTTCCCAGATTTCGAAATATACCATCTCCCTGAGTAGTTTGTTGCCTCTCTCGGCTTGTATTTTTCTCTTACTACCCTTCTTGGATGCTGAAAATCATGTCTTCCGATTCCCAAAGCTTTCCTTTGATGTCCTTAGGATGCGGAAAAGATACTGCTTTGTGCTTCGTCCATTGAGTTACAGGTTGTTCTATTTTTTTCCTAAGCTGTCCTTTTGGATTTTCAACCTAGCGGATCGCTCTATCTTGCCTGAGTCGCCTTTTCAGGATTTCAACTCAGTGAGCTAAAAATTTTCTTTTTCTTCTTTTTTCTCTCTTTTTTTCTCTTTTTTTTGGTCTTTTCTTATTTTTTCTTATTTTTTATCCTTTTTTGTCCTCATTCTCGAGGCTGTTCTCCATTCTCGGAGTTCCTCTCCATTCCCGGAGTTTTTCATCCTCATTCCCGAGGTTCTTCTCCTAGATCTCCTGACCTTGGTCCAGCATCTAAGAATACAAAAGACGTGATTTATAATCACTTGACTCTAATCTTTCCCGGTTGGCTGGAATTCATGCAATCTATGAACATCTTGAACATTTACTTCAATAAAGGCGTTTGCATTACTTCTTAGTACATATGTAGGAAATAAACTGCATTGCAATGGTACATTTATTGCTAACTATTCCTCACATATTTTACAATTAGCCATTTTTCTCGCTCACTCATGCTCTATATTTTGTTTAGGTGTCCTCTGCGGATTTTTCAACCCAACGAGCTTTTCTTTCTTCTTCTTTTTTTTCTTTTTTTCTTTTTCTCTCTTTTTTTTTATGCAAAGTATTGTTTCAACCTGTCCACGTTGATGGGCTCGATGAACTCATTTGCTTCCAAATCTGACAGTCTCACTGCCTCATTCCCTATCACCTTCTTAACTAGGTATGGCCCTTCCCAATTGGGCCTGAACTTTCCCCTTGGGTCTATTATCAGTGGCTTCGACTGCTTGAGTACTAGATTACCTTCTCCGGTCTTGGTGGGACGTACCTTTTGGTTGAACGCCTTGACCAACCTTATCTGATATGGCTACATGTGGTACAAGGCCTTTATCATTTTCTCATCTAGTAATGCTAGTTGTTCGAACCTCTGCGAGGCCAATTCCTTCTCAAGTAATCCTGCCTATGCTAGTACCTGCATTGACTGTATCTCTATGTCCACTGGTAACACTACCTCTATCCCATAAACCGAAGCATATGGTGTGACTGTTCTACTCATATCTCATCTACTTGTACCATAATCGCCCCCATCGCTACGGGTTCTATGGCCAAATACAACACCAATGGTTTTCCCGGACTTCATCTCTGACTTAACCATCATGTCATCCACGTATACCTCAATCTATTTATGCATTAAGTCATGGAATATTGTAGTGGCCATTCGTTGATAAGTGGCTCCCGTTGTCGTTCTCACCGAAGTTCTATACTCCCATAGGGCATACGGTAGTTTGTCAGCCCAATCTTCATAACTGCCAGTATTTTCTTTATGCCTCTTCTTTTCTCTTTTTGTAGGTTTTCTTCCTCTATGTTTTCTCCTTTTTTTTCTTTTTTTCTTTTCTTCTTTCTTTCCGTCCTTCTTCGGTACAGGAAAAATGTTGGCTAACTACCCAGGGTACTTCACCACCTCTAAGAACCCTACATCTATCTATTTATTGACTTCTTCCCTAACATTTTCGGCCCACTCTGGCCTCATGTTTAGATAAGTTGGTGTTATGTGCTGGGCAATACCTTGTCTACTCCTGACATGTCTTCATAAGACCAGGCGAATACTTTTGCATATTTTATTCTCTCTCTAATTATTTCCACTCATCAGAGGTAACCTCACTTGCAATTAAAATTTCCTTGGGCTTTTCACATGTACCAAGATTAAATGCATTTGTATTTGTTGAGTTTAATGTCAAATATGCTCATGTCATGCGTGTTATGATGCAGCTAACAGGAAAAGATTCGAACGAGTAAGTAAAATCAATGTCTTTATGATTAATAAATGCAGGATTACAATAAATCAGGAAAATAAACATCTTCATAGTTTGCAGTCTTGTCTTCTTCCGTCTTTTTGCTTTCTTCAAGCGTTAGATTCTCCAACTTCAGTTCTTCTTCTCATTTATCTTCCTCTAGGAATCTCTCCTCCACTCTATTTCATCTTCGCTGCTATCCCATATCCCCATGGAAGAAGCTTGGTGGTTGAGAGTTTGGAGGACAAAGCTTTCGGGAAGGCCGGAGTTGATCATGTAAGTGGGTGGTGGAACAGAGTGGTAGTTAGGTAGAGGGTTTATGTATGTATCGGGTTGTTCTTTTTCTGGGTTGGGTATCTTATGGTGTCAATGAGGTTTTGGATCTCATGCCTGAGGCGGGTGCAATTGTCAGTCTTGTGGCCTTTTTACTGATGGAAGTGACAATATTAGTTTAGGTCGAAGTAGTGTGGCACAGGTTTGGAATTGGTCTAGGTTCTAAAGGTTTCAGGAGTCTTTGCCCATTCATATTTACAAACACCTTTGACAAATGTCTACCAAGATTGGAGAATCACTTGTTTCTAATGGCGGCGACCTCAGAAGGAGCAGGCTTGGTCTCTGAAGGCCCCCAATAGTCCTTCTATTCTGGCCATAAAACTTTATGTTCTCGGCTTTTTCTCTTCCTCGATATCCATAACAGTTTCTCTTAGCTGTCGAAAGTCACTAGTCATGAAGGTAATCCTCATCAGCTTGTTATAAATAGAGGGTTTGGTACCCTTAATGATCATCTTAATCTGGTCCTTCTCCGAGGGTCGTGTCTGTATTTTCAAGAGCTGACTTCTCCAGCGATCCACATAATCTTTGAAGGTCTATTCTGGCTTCTACTTGGTGTTTTCTAAGTCACAGAGCGAAAAGTCTATCTCCAAATCCGTGACATATTGATTCAAAAAGGCATCTGCTAATGCCCTCCAGTCATCCCTGATCTTTCTCTCCAAGCCATGATACCATACTACGGGTGCCCCCTCCAGTGACATCCCAAACATCTTCTGCACCTGACACTTCGACAAACCCACTGAACTCATTACTGAAACATAATGTCGGAGGTGGACCCTTGGATCTCTGTTTCCGTTGAACTTGGCCATGTCAGGCATCTTAAACTAAGGAGGCAACTGTTCTTCGAAAGTCATCGCATCATAGTCTAACAGATCTTCATGTCTACCCTTCAGCTTGCGGGTAACCGACTCTACTTGTTCTCTGAGTTTCTGTAGTTCTGCCTGAGACCCGGCTACCCTTCATGCGGCATACTCCGCCATGTCATCATCAAAAATATAGATTTCTTCTTTCACCCTATTCGGTGGCTCCTTACACCTGACATTCTCATTATTTTTTTGTTCCCACTGTGCGGGGTCCTGCCAGACTGGCCATAGCATTGGTCAAAGCTTGTAGTTGCTTGGTAATTTTGGTTATGTTGGTCTCCAACTGATCCACGCGGGAACTTTCACTGTCTGACGCATCCATGTGTGCTAACCTTTTCTTGACAAGTCTTCCTTCTTCTCTAACCCAACGGATATCTATGATGGCTTTTAAGTCAAGGAGTTAGCATTATGCGTGTATGCATGAGATGTATGTGGTTATCAAAACAGCATATATCCTTCCGACCTTATTCCTCTCACACTCAAGGCAAGTCCATTTCTATCCTAGATATGGCTTGTTTTATGCACCAATGTGGGTACACAAAATCGTTCTCTCTTATGCTACAAGGGTGAATCTTGGCTACCTCAGTCCATTTCCATCGGTAAAAGACAAAGACCGCCCATTTACAATATTGACTAAGCCTATTATGGGAATGGTGCTATTGTCTAGAAATGACGAATTGGACCTTCGGTAATCATGGTTGTGGGGAAGGACTTTGAGATATCCAAAGGTATACAAATATGTCGTAACAAGGCGTATCCTTCCCGGATGAAAGCCAGTGTGGATATCGGACTCATGCGTTTGGCATATTCGGATCATATTTGGACCTTCTAAGCCCATCAAGGTTTTCATACAAGTTGGCCCGTTATCAGTTTAAAGTATTCAATCAGGTTATCGCGAGGTGTAAACTTGTCCCAATTGAAAAAGGCCCAACATGTTTACACTTTTGCGATAAAGTGACTAAATAACTTCAAACGATAGGGGGCCTAAGCACAAGGTGGACTATTATTATTTTGAAAACCTTTGGCCCAATCATCATAAGATATAAACTTGTCCGAGTTTAAATGGCCAACAAATTCGTATCCCATGACAATAGGTCCAAATGGATCCAAATGATAATGGTCCAAAACACGAGGTGGCCCATTGTTATTTTGAAAAAATTTGGCCCAATCATCATAAGATATAAGCTTGTCCCAGTTTAAATGTCCCAACAAGTTCGTATCCCATGACGAGAGGTCCAAATGGATCCAAATGACAATGGTCCCAAACACAAGCATAAAGGGTAGCTTCTATGGAACTTATAACTAAGGTTCATATGTGGGCTTATAAGGGTATGAATAAAGGCTCTTGTTGGCGAATGGTTGCTCACAACTAGGTCTCCCCAATCAAGGATTCGAGTGACCAAGTGAGCGCACGTTTTTTATACCCTAAGGTACGTGCAACGAGTGATGATGCCATATAACGATCTGCCACCTTGAGTGAAAGCGACTTCACGATACATGACACCATCGGGGTAAGAAGGGTATGCAAAATATATGAGACTTTGATAACCAAAGCCAAAGCCACAGACACTACAAGGCATTGTTTCATGGCTGATTCTCTATCCCCAGTGGAGTCGCCGTATGTAGGAGCGAATCGAGATTTATCGCTATGCCTATGATGTTCGCCGACCACGACACTGTTGGGTTCGCAGCCCGTAGAGAGTACGGAGTAGCCCACGGGGGACTAAACCGGAGAATAAGGGAGTCGCCACACAGCGTGAACTGGAAATGATTTAAGGGCGCACTCACCCCTCGCAAGGGAAGACCTCAAACTGTTGGGTTCAGAATGGTCCCTTACTTATGTCAGTATAATGGACGGGTTCACACAATGGTATAACCAAGTCTTATGCTGTACATGCGGGATAATTCAAATAAACACACAAATTTTCACACCATGAACATGAATATAAATAAAAGCAAATTAAATTAAGAAACGCAAGGTACGATAATAAGAATCATAATAATCAAAAGCAGGAAAAAGCGTCAATAAATAAATGCAAATAATTACTACCAAACACATAAGGTAAAATAAATAACTAAAGAAGTAAAAATGCATGAAATATAAAAAAAGATGTTATTTAGTGTGTGTGCGTTCCTGTAGCGTTCGTAAATACGTTCGAACGAAGTGTTCCAGGGAGTTCACGTTCATGTAGCATTCGAGAACGCGTTCGAATGGAGTGAGGCAGAAGGCATGCGTTCGAGTTGCGTTTGGAAACGTGTTTGAACATTACTACGAAAATAGCACCAATAATGACATAAACACGCATATATGAATATTTCCCGAGCGGTACGTGGAGTTGTATCCCAAGTACAGACCGCACTACCATCCATTCGGATTCGGCTACGGAATGTATGTATAGGTTTCCATCCGATATACCGCAAGGGATAACACACACAATCATTAACGTAATGTAAACGGACATGAAAGTAGATGCGAAATAACATAAACAAAAGTAAAAACGAAACGATAAAATAATAATAAATGCGAGTAAATAAATAGAAAAGATAAATAACACTAAATAGACAAGAAAATAAATAACAAGATAAATGCGAAATAATAAATAACAATAAATTGACAGAAAGATAAATAAAAATAAAAGTAAATAAATATAAAAAGAGATAAACAATAAAATGCTAAAAATAGAAAAATGTGACCAAAAGATCTGGCCGTCTTTGAAGTAGGACCTCGCATGCCTGGCTGGACGTATTTCACATCCAACCAAGCATGCCACGTCCAGAATAATAAATAAATATAGTAAATGGTGCCCTCAGGTCTTACCTTTTAAGTTTCTTTTTTGGAGGTATGTTAAGCTGTCGCCGGAAAGATTATTGGTTTGCTATTTCCTGTTTCTACTCACTATTTCGCCATTTCTGCTTCGCTGTTTTTGTGCTTCTGGTTCACAGTTTTGCTGGTTGTTTGGACTGCTATTTTTTCTGTTTTTTGGGGCTATTTTCTGTGTTTTTTGGACTGTTTTTTTCGGTGATAAGAGATGATGTTTGGTTGTTTTAGGGGGCTGTTGTTTGGGTGATTTAGGTTTGTTTGTTTGGGTTTTTTGGTTGTTTTTCTTCACGGTTTGGTGGCTGTTTAGCTTGGTTTCACGGTGATGGACTGCTTATTTGTTCACTATTTTAGTCGGTAGTGGGCACTTATTTCAGTGTTTGTTGTTCGGTGGCTTTTATTGGTTTTTCTTGTTTGTTTTTTGTTTGTTACTTGGTCACGCTGGTTTGTGATTTGGCTGATTTGTTGCTGCATGTGCTGTTTTCCCTTGCTGGCTGGTGCTTCACGTTTACATTCACACTTATTTCTTTGTTTGTTTTTATTTGTTGTTTGGTTTCATGGTTGGTTGGTTGTCTTTGTTAATTTCGGTCACTGTTTTGTGTGTGTTTGGTTTGGTGATTTGAAGGGTTATTTGTTATTGTTTTATGGATTTGTTTTAGGTCGGTGGTGTTGTTGTTTTGTGGATTTTGTTTGATTGTCGTGAGTGTGTAGTGTCTCTGTGTCAGTGCCTCCCCTAGGGTTTGGTTAAGCCTTCTTTTTATAATATTTTCAAGGGATCTTCAATCAAGGAAACAAATCAAATAAATATAGGAGATATTTTCTTAATTTATTTAGGGAACAAAATCTCTAAATTTGCTAGGATGGGATTTCAAATCTTGTTAAATTGGAAGGTGATTTGAAGGATTTTGACATGTGTTTTGCATGGGATTTTTTATTTGGGAAGGCTTGGGCGTGCATGGGCTTGGTGTTGGCGTGCACATGGGCTTTGGGCGTGTTGTAGGTGTTTGGGGCTTGTCTAAGGCTAAGGTTTGAAGCAGAAACTGATTGAGCGAATCCGAGGTGGGCTAGTGAGTCTGATTCCAGTGAGGTGCTAATTTTGGAGTTTTTCCTTCCTGGCATTCGTTTCCCGCAACTTCCGTAACTTTTCAGGTAGTGCCTCCATACGAGGCTCATCATTGGGCTTATGGAAAAATGTAGTGTCTACACACTACATTATATATTATCGAGTCTTTGTCTAATATATACATATCACTAAATCATATTTAGTTTCAATCTAATCGTAAATAGATCGAATATGTATGTAAAAGTTAGAAGTACTACTATAAATATGTAATATTATACAAAAATAAATTGTTTGTATTCATGAATCGAACATAAAAACGATCCAGATTGGCACTCCGAGCACCAATCCTAATAGGAATGTCCTCATGAGCCAGCACCAAATGCTGGCAGAGTTGCACATAATGCCTATAATAATTGGATTAAAGCTTATGAGAAAGCCCATAACTATTTGATAGCATCCATGTATGAGGTTCTTGCTGTACAGCATGAGCCTATGGCGACAACATCAAGATTATGCAGTCATTACAGAATATGTTTGGCAACCTTCAGACCGGCAACAACATAAGGCAATAGTCTCTGTATTGACCCTAGAATGAAGAAAGGCACATCAGTCCGAGACCATGTGTTAGGATGATGTCTCATCTTAATATGATTGAAACCCATGGTGCACGTATCAATGTACAAATACAGGTGACAATGATCATGGAAACCCTTCCGAAGAGTTTCACACAGTTTAAAAGCAATTGTTCTATGAATAAGTTGACTTTTACGTTGACTGAACTGCTAAATAAGATCACCAATTATGAGTCTGTTATGAATGGTCCTTGTAGGTCCAATGCCGAGGCAAATATTTCCGAATCTTCTAAATCTGTGAAGAAGAATAAGAAAGGCAATTGGAAGGCAAAGGCAAAACCAATGAAAAAGAATAACAACAAAGGCTCTAAAGGAACCAATGCCAAAGGAAAATATTTCCATTGCCAACAACAAGAGCATTGGAAAAGGAATTGTCCGGGAAACTCCGAAAATAATCTATATGTATTAAGGCCGTTAATGCATGAATCACTGCTAAATACTGAAATGTTTAAGATTGAAAGATCTAAAACTAAACGGCAAAAGATTTCTCATGATAATACTTATTTATGGCACTTTAGACTTGGTCACATTAACATTGACCGAATAGATAGACTAATTAAGAACGGAGTTTTAAATCAATTAAGACTTGGTACTTTACCTGTTTGCGAATCATGTCTAGAAGACAAAATAGACAAAATGACTAAGAGACCTTTTAACTGGAAAAGGGATAAGAGCTAAAGAAACACTTGAGCTAATACATTTGGATGTTTTTGCGGACCGATGAATGTAAAAGCCCGAGGTGGTTATGAATACTTCATCAGTTTCATTGACGATTATTCTAGATATGGGTATGTTTACCTAATGCAGCACAAGTCGGATACATTTGAAAAGTTCAAAGAGTATCGTGCTGAGGTTGAGAACCAATTAGGTAAAAGCATCAAAATTCTACAATCAGATCGTGGAAGAGAATACCTTGATAGAGATTTCGAGGAATTCTTAGTTGAGCATGGAATTATTTCACAGCTCACAGCACCTGGAACACCATAGTAAAATGGTGTTGCAGAAAGAAGAAATCGGACCCTACTAGACATGATGAGATCAATGTTTAATTATAGTACTCTACCTAGTTCATTCTGGGGGTATGCATTGCAAACTGCAATGTATATCCTGAATGTAGTTCCTTCTAAGTCTGTTTCTAATACTCTCTTAGAGTTGTGGAATGGTCGTAAAGCTAGTTTACGACATTTCCGCATATGGGGGTGTCTGGCACATGTGCTAAAGAACAAGACTACTAAGTTGGAACCACGCTTACATGTGTGCCTATTTGTAGCCTATCCTCAGGAAACTAGGGTGGATTTTTTTATAGTCCAGAAGATAATAAAGTATTTGTGTCGACAAATGCTACATTTCTTGAGGAGGACTATATGAGAGAGTTCAAACCTTGAAGTAAATTGTTACTTGAGGAGTTACTTTCTGGTACGACTAGTACACCATTGTCAAATATTGACAAAGACATAACACCTTCTACATCTAAAAGTCATATGCAAGTTTATTAAGATACCATACCACCTAGACATAGTGGGAGGGTTGTGAGACAATATGAACGCTATCTAGGAAATGGTGAGGTGCAAGTTGTTGCATTTTTGATGGTATAGATGATCCATTGACCTATCGTTGTGCAATGGAAGATACTGATAAAGAGGAATGGCTTAAAGCCATGAACCTCGATATGGAGTCTATGTACTCTAACTCAGTCTGAGTACTTGTAGATCAACCTGATGGAGTTAAACCCATAGGTTGCAAGTGGATCTACAAGAGAAAAAGAGGAATAGATGGGAAAGTACATACTTTTAAGGCTAGGCTAATGGAAAATGCTTATACCCAAAAGGAGGGAGTTGACTATAAAGAAACTTTCTTGCCAGTAGCCATGCTAAAATCCATCAGGATTCTTCTTTCCATTGCCGCATATTATAACTATGAGATTTGGCAAATTGACATCAAGACTGTATTCTTGAATGGCAATCTTGATGAGATTATCTATATGGTACAACTAGAGGGGTTCATTACCCAAGGTCAAGAGCAAAAAGTTTGCAAGTTGCAAAGGTCCGTTTATGGACTTAAGCAAGCATCTAGATCTTGGAATATAAGGTTTGATACTACGATCAAGTCTTATAACTTTTAGTAGAACATCGATAAGCCTTGTGTCTACAAGCGCATCATTGATGGTAAAGTGATTTTCCTTGTGTTATACGTCGATGATATTTCACTCATTGGGAATGATGTAAAGATATTATCGGACGTGAAAATCTGGCTAGCTAACCAATTCCAAATGAATGATTTGGGAGAGACAAGTTATGTACTTGGGATCCAGATAATTAGGATCGTAAGAAATGGCTGTTAGCAATGTCTCAAGCATCTTATATCAACAAGTTTCTTGTGCGATTTGGTATATAGAATTCCAAGAAATGTACTTTACCTTTTATGCATGTAATTCATTTGTCTAAGGAACAGTCTCCTAAGACACCTCAAAGAGTTGAGGAGATGAGATATATACCATAATGTAAGAGCGAAGCGGGGTTTACCGCTATGCCTATGATGTTTGGCGACCACGACACTATTAGGCTCGCAGCCTGTAGAGAGTACGGATTAGCCCACGGGGGACTAACCGGAGAATAAAGGAGTCTCCACCTAGCGTGAACTGAGAAAGATTTAAGGCCGTACTCACCCCTCGCAAGGGAATACCTCAAACTGTTGGGTTCGGAATGGTCCCTTACTTATGCCAGTATAATGTATGGGTTCACACAATGTTATAGTCAAGTCTTAATGCAATTCATGCATAAAAGCGAATAAAAATGTAATAACATATCCAACCAAGATAATAATCACAATAACGTAGTTCCAAAAATATATTAAATTAAGAAATATGAGGTGCGATAACGAAAATTATATTGAAAAATTCAAAAGCAAATGATTCACTAAGATAAATGGCAAACAAAAGGGGATCAATCACGCATATATGAGTATTTCCCGAGTGGCACACGGAGTTATATCCCAAGAACAAATCACATTACCGTCTATTCGGGTTCCGCTACGGAATTTACATCTGGGTTTCCATCCTTTATACCACAAGGGATAATGACACACATAATCATCAATGCAACGTGAACGGACATAAGAAATATAACCATGCATATACGGAAAATCATCAACATGAACAAACATAAACAAAATAAAGGCGAAATATTAAAACAACAATAAAAGTGAATAAA